>PVLD010006968.1:0-89217 GCA_004027595.1 Dinomys branickii | reverse complement strand
CTCATATGTCTCCATTCTTTTGTCTTTAAAATAAAATTTTAAAAATAAATAAATAAATAAAAATAAAAATAAAAAGTTTTTTAAAAAGGCTATAATGAAAGACTTTTGATATGCAGTATTTTGTCAAAATTGCTCAGCGGGTTACAACAATTTACACTCCCACATGAAACTTGAGTATTATTCACTCTCACTACCACTATTGTAATTTTTAAATCTTATTAAATAAGCCAAAAGTGGATGTTATTATTTGAAGTGTATTTGCATGAATTTTTTGATAACTAGTTCGACACAACTTATTTTTTGTGTATTAGTCATTTGTATTTCTCCTGGAATTATCTATCCATTCTTTTTAAATCAGTGTGATTCTACCTTGGATTAATGAATTCATCATATGTTAAAGGTAAAATCTTCTGTGACACATTTCTGGCAGATATTTACCTAAGTTCTAGTTTCTTTGCCTTTGCAATTTTATATTTCTTAGTGTATGTATATACACCTATTTATGCATAAATATATGTATATTGAATCATTTGTATATGTGTTAAAACTATTGACTTTCCATTGTTTTTATACCTGGAAGGGGATGAGGCAAGCCTATTGCAACATAAAATTTCTAAATTCAGTAGCAATTAGCTGAACATATAAATAAACATTCAAGAACATGCAAGAAGAATCTTTAAAAAACAGTTTAGCCATTCTTGTTTAATACAATTTCACCTACTGCATTGTCCTCAGATCACTGTGCAACAAATTCTAGACATCAGACCATTTCATCAGTTGTATATTATTAAAACTATTTGTAACACAGCTGCAGTATTCATCAGAACTTTAAAAATATCATAATGTAGTATCTTCAAATATGCCACTAGTGTTGGCATTTCTTCCACTGCCTTATAAATTCTGTAACAATTTCTTAAATCAGGATCCAGATAATATTTGTATGTTGTGATTAGTTGGTATGTCTTAAGTATTTATTTACAGATTGCTTATACGGCCCCTTTGAATTTTGTTGAATAAGCTAGGCAATTCATCCTGTAGGGGCCATTCATTTCATCACAGTTTGGTATCGTCTGACATGTTCTTTCATCTTTTATTTCCTACGAATTAGTTGTCAGAATTATTGCTTGATTAGATTCGTGCTTGCTTTGGTTTTTGAAAGACAACTTCACAGATCATGTTTACTTTCATTAAAACTACTTAATCTGGTTTATCCTATTTTTTATGCCTTCAACCACTGTTGGTCTTTGCTGAAATCCATTAATTAGGGGTTGGAGCCATGGGTACGATATTTTATGCAAAAAAAATTGCACAATGATGAATGTTTTAATGCACTAACGTAAGCACTATATGTTGTCTGGGGAAGAACGGCACTTAGACTGAAGGAGCATCTATTTGTGTCCTCAGCAAGACTTGATGTGCGTCTCACTCTCTGCTCATACAGGTTTTTGTCAGGTTGGTGTTTTGGTTCAGCTACTGAGCAACATTACAAATACCAAGCAGGTCGTTTTAGAACTTAGCTGTTCAAGTGGTGGAAAGTTCAAACTTGGAGTTGGTCTTCAACTGAGGTATAACTATGGCTATAATTACATACTCCTAACTATATAAAATTCTGCTACAGTCAGAGGTTTACAAGAGGAAACAATCCAGGACACATATTTTATAAGATTATTTTATAATGGTCACCCAGAGTCACACATAAAGAGAGTGCAGGAAATCTTTCCACACGCTAAAGAACAAAGAATCCAGCTGAGGACCTGGATCCCACAGTAATGTCCTGCATGAGTCTAGCTAAAGACCTAGAGCCCATAACAATGCCCTCCAGAAGTCCAGCTGGAGGCCAAGAGCCCATGACAACATCTCATGCAGGCCTGTTTCATAGATCTGTGCTGGGAAGCCCAAAGGTCAATGGTGGAAGCTAGGAAATCTGTGCCAGTGGGATGAAGGATCTGTGCTAGCAGGCTGAGGGATCTGCATGGCAGCCAGGAAGCAATGCTCAGAGTAAGAACGGGAGTTCCTCCAAGAAGTACCACAGCCATCCTCAGTAACAGTGAGGTCCAAAGTTTCTCCAGTGATGAGGAAAGCCAAGTTCCCAACAGGAAAGCCAACATGATATGCTTCTCCAGGAGACTGACCAGTGCACCATTTTCCCGTCTGGAGCCAGGAAGCAATGCTCAAAGTGAGGACCAGAGCTCCTCCAAAATGAACCGGAGCCATTCTCAGTGACAGTAAGGTCCCGAGCTCTTTGGAGGATGAAAACAGCCAAGTTCATCAGGAAAGCCAGCAGGACGACCTCCTCCAGGAAAATCAACACCTCCCTACAGTCTCCCTAACAGCTTCCTAAACTTCTTCCTCTCCAATTCTGCCTCTTATGCTGCAGGGAACGATCCTCAGGTGGGCCTCCCACACACAGCACTATGCTGGTTCAGTTCAGCTGGGTGTTACAAGTTGACCACCAGTTATCAATCCACCACACTCCATAACTGCACCTAACTCTGTACAATGTATCATAAGTTACATGTAAATTAAGAACAGTGAGCTTTCATTAAATCTTACAAAACTGTATCTGTACCTTGTTGAAAATCTCAGTTCTTAACAATACTGTCATAATTCCATGGCCAGGATCCATAATAAACAACATTTATCAATTTTAAACCACAAAAAAATCTGAGTTATTGAGTTTTCCTTTGCCTTAGGCTCCAACATGACTCAGCATGGCATTGGCACTGCTCTCGCTTTTATTTAAGATTTGGCCTTTTAAGAAAATATTGCATTGAAGTATTTATCATCTTAATTACTGAGGTGTTCATGGGCCCCTTAATATTTCATTCCTGAAGTAAATGCCTTCCTAGTCCTCTACCTAGTCCTGATCTGGTATAATTCCTCACTTATTTTATTTCATAAGAATATCCTCCAGTCTCAGAAAACAAAAATAAAGTCTCTATAAGTATCCATGATTAAAAGAGAGAGCTTAAGGTCTTGTGTGGTTATCTTTATCCTTAGGCTGGCCCAATAGAATGTACAAATTACTAGATTTAAAAATACTCTGAGTTCAGACAGTGAGCAACAGAGATCTTGGGCTTCTCAAGGTCTCAGAGTAACTTCTCCTGGACCCTAAAGTTCCACGTGAACAGGAATACAGTAGACAAGGGAGAGGCAATAAATAGATGAATAAAATAGTTCTGTGCAGTCATGCCGCCAAATGAATGCAGTTAAGTTCACTTTTCATCTCACTAATGATACTTCAGAATTTTAACAATTTTGATCTTGCTTTATAAGTGTACAAAGTATGTGTGTGATTCCAAACTCGAATCTGTAAAACAAGATATATCCAAACAAGTCATAGTTCTATCACTAGCCTTCTATTTCATCACCCAATAGTTACCCAAGTTTTTAGTTTTTCTTATATTTCAGGTTACTGTTTATTTAAAATAACCAAACACACACACACACACACACACACACACACACAATTTCCCTCATCTTATATATAAAACAGTTACTTTCTTTTATTCAACTTGCTTTTTAGAATTTAATAATACATCCTAGAGATTGGCTGTATCGGTACATGTTTTATTCCCTTCATACCTACATAATACTCCACCAGAAATGCATCATAGTTTAGTCAACCATTGTGTACTCCTAGGCTACTCCCTGGGCTACTCCCTGCCTTATGTCCTGCAAGAATAGTGCTAAAGTAATGCTGCCTCATTCATTTTGCATTTCTATTATATCCTTGGGAAGGCTTCTTAAGGGACAGGATTCTGAACAATAGAAAAGGATTTTTTTTAATGTTTACATAATCAAATGAATTAGTCTGTTTTCAGATTTTGTGATGGTTAGGAAAGTGCTGCCTTTCCCAGGTTATGAGTAAACTGACCCCCACCCACCCACCCAATCCTCGCATGATTATAGCTTTTGACCTTTAAACTCACTCACTTATACATCTTTTTTCCTGGTGAACAATGTAAATGACCAATCCACTTCCTTTCCCATAACCACCTAACTAGCTCAAAATATTCACTACAAAGCTAATTATTTCTCTAATTATTTAAGGACACCAGTTCACCATGATTGAATGCTCTCAAATGTTAATTTTCCATCTTATATTTAACAGATCACTCTCTCTTTTATCCCATTGGTCCATTTGATCTTGTTTCCACACCAAGCTGTAGTAACTATCGTGGTTCCCATGCATAGTTTACTGTCTCATAGATTAGCCACTTCTCATTGCTATTTTTTGTCATGGTTTTTCTGGGTATTCTTTTCTCCTCCCAAAATAAATTTTGTAATCAACTTGTCTGAATACTTAAAAAATCTCTGATTTTAATAGTTTGCTTTATAGACTAATTTAGGGTAAATTGGCATCCTAATATACGAAAAATTCCTATTCAAAAGTATGATGGGTCTCTTTTCATGTGTCCAGCTCTATGTTGGTATATTTTAGGAGTCTTGTATAGTTTTCTTCATATAGGTTTTGAACACTTATGACTTATTAGGATTCTGTCTTAATAAATCCTTGTAAGTTGAAAACACCATAAGTTAAAAATGCATTTAGTACAGCTAACTCACCAAAAATTGTTGCTTAGCAACACTGTGCTCTGCAGTGTTAGCTGCTTACCCTCATGATCACATGGCAGACTGGAAGCGTGCCTCATGGCTCCTGCCCATTGCAAGAAGCACATATGGCGTATCATTAGCCTGGAAAAAGATCAAAATTCCAAGTGCAAAGTACAGTTTACATGACATGTACATCACTTCCACACCTTCATGAAGCTGGAAAATCACAGGTCAAACCATCATGCATCAGTAAATGTCTGTGTATGTGTGTGTCCCTGATTTTGTAAAACTTTTTCCAGTTTTTTGGGGAGGGACTAACCTTTGAAAATATAATTTTCATACTTTCTATTTGCTAAACTTCTTATTATTTTCTTTTCACTGATTACTTCAACAGAAATAACTAACAAAATATAAAACAGTAGTAGAAAGAAGTAAGTCAGAAAAGGAGGCATTGGGAACTCTACCACAACTGATAAAAATTACTGTTTAAAACATTTTAAAATCACTGGAAATTTTCTCAAGATATAACAGAAGATGAAGAAATATTTATGTACTCGATAGCCTACGAAATGTAAGTAAGAACAATGAGATTGTGTAGCAAGGTGTCATAACCTATTTCCACTTCAGTCTACCTCCCACCCAGCCAAGAGTGACAGATGCTTCATTTGGAGGAGACACATCCAAGAACAGAGATTCCTTGCCCCATAGATACTGGTCAGTCAAGGACTTTGGTATCTCCCTGGAAGGGAAAGCCTGCCAACAATTCTCATATTCCCTACTTGAAGTTGCAGAAGCTATTTTTAAGTGTGCCTAACACTCTATTCATATATCACTCTTAGAAAAAGAGGTTATATGCAGGAATAAAAGGTGCAAGACTATCAGCACCAATCTGCCTTAGCACAATTCATGCACCAGGTCAGAAGTTATGTGTCAGCTGAGGCAAGCTGAGAATACCACATGCTACCACAATACACAATCTTGATCATTATTTCACTCCAAGGGAAGTGGAGTGTCCCACTACCAGCCGAAAAAAAGTGGTGCAGAGAGTTTTCCTCAGGAAAGACAAGGTAAAAGAACAAAGAGCTCAAAAGCTTTTCCCAAGAGAATTGGTTTCTCAGAACAGCATACTGTATGGTAAAGTTCAAGCTCAAATTTGCTATCAAAAAGAGTGGAGGGGCTGGGGATGTAGCTCAGTGGAATAAGCGCTTGCCTAGCAAGCGCAGGGTCCTGAGTTCGATCCCCAGTACCGCAAAAAAAAAAAAAAAAAAAAGAGTGGAGATTTGGAGGCAAGAAATTAAGAGGGAGCTGGTAGCTCTATAAGAGCAACATGCTGAACTCTAGAACATCTAAGAGTTTACAAGAGAACTAGGGAAAAAGACCCCTGCAAAGAGCCTCTGGAGTCTGGCCCTGCTGGTCCTTGAAAGGTTAATCTGGAGTTTCCACATCACCACTTCTTACACACCCAGAAGAAAGGAGACACACTAGAACACTGGTACTATGCTTAACACCATAATTGTTCACAGCAGTTAAAAACTGGAAAAAAATTCTAAACATCTACCAAGTGATGGGTGGTTAAGCAAATGTGGCTTAGAAACACATCTCTAAAATTTTATGATCGTGATTGTGGTACTGGTTGTACAGCCATGAATATATAAACCCACTGAGCTGTACACTTTTGGTTTTTTGGTCTTTTTTGAGAAAGGGTCTTGCTGTGCAGTTCAGGCTGGCCTTGAACTCACTTTGTAGCCCAGGCTGGTCTCAAGCTTGCAATGATCCTCCTGCCTCAGCCTCCTGAGTGCTGGGATTACAGGCGCGCACCACCAAGCCTGGCTGTGAACTGTATACTTTAAAAAGTGGACGACAGTATAATGGTGCCTGTACCTAAGACATTTTAATTCTTTTTTCATCTGCTTTTCCTCCCCTCCCTCCACTCTTTGATCCCTTTCTTTTTAAGAAAGATCTAGCTCCCTACTTCCCATTATTTTTTGCTTTGTTCTTTATGGTATCTTCATAAACTACTAGTATGTAACCCATTGATTGTGTTGAACCTTCTAGGGAAGAATCTAGGACTTCTTTGGGAAGCCAGTAATTTTATTACACAAAGAAAAGTGCTCTAGGAACTATGTGTTGAACTAAATCATTAAGACACAGTATTACCTAGATAATGACTAGAATTGGCCTTCCTTCTCTGTGGGTTCTATACCTGCTGATTCTGCCCTCATGGTTTCCACATCAACAGAATTTATGTGCACAGGTTTTATGCAAACAGTGTGCCATTTTATATAAGAGATCTGTGTATCCATGCATTTGGGTATTCACAGGAGGGTCCTGGAATCAATCCCCAGTGGGTAGCAACAAACAAATGTAATTCCTTAGCCCTCAAAAATGACCTAACGTTTAAGACTACAATAAATACAAGCAGAAGCACAGAGATCCTGAAATTCTTTGTCTTAAAGATGAAACAAAAATTAGCAAAGATGCACCATTCTTTCAAAAGAGCTCCACAAAAAATGTTTCCAGTGTGTGAAAAATGAGTATTATTTCTCACTGTCTCTTTGAACTGAATATACCCAGTAAGATACCATATCATCTACAGCAGCATCCTAAATTTAACTACTCTTCTGTTAACACTGAGGCGATGTTATTCCAATGTTTCATTTCTCTCTTGTCTATTAAATGTATAGCTGTGTATTCTTCTTTAAATATTTTACTTTATTAATAGATGTTTGTAATACATAATGATTACATTTATTGAGGGGAATTCATACATGCTCATTATTTTTCATCCCCTTCCCTTCCTATTCCTCCCTGCTCCAACTTTTCTTCCCCTTCCCATTTGCAAAAGCGCTATTTCCATGCTTTTTCTTCAACATTTTTAAATCCTTTTACCTTCTTTCCCTCCCCCTTCCTCCATCCCTTCCCTTTCCCCTTTGAAAAAGATCTCCCCAGTTCCTATTGTCTCTCTTTTATTCTGTTCTTTATATTTCTCACATAAGAGAAAGCATGCAATAGTTAAACCTGTGTACCTGAGTTAGTCCCCTTAACATTATGGCCTTGAGGTGCATCCATTTACCTACAAATGCTTCAAGTTTACCTTTCTTTATGGCAGAGTGGGACTCCATCATATATAAATACTACACTTTCTTTGTGCATTCATCTGTTGGTAGGATTTCCAAGATTTCGCTATTATAAACCGTGCTGCTATAAACACGATCATGCACATATCACTGTAATATGATGCCTTTAATGCTTTTGAGACGAGGCGTGGCTGGGTTAAGTGGAATTTCTAGCTTTAGTTTCTTGAGGAGTTTCCATACCGATCCCGCCATGGCTGTGCCAGTTACATTCCCTCCCATGAAGAGCTTCTAACTTGTTTTTCAAAACTTAACACTACACTAACATTAAATTCTTTCCAGTTATCATTATGACCGGATTTACTTTACTAATTTTGAGAAATTGATACAATGGGTAATTTAACGGCCAATATGAATTACCACAGCTGTACAATACAAATGAACGAACTTACACACATCTTGCAAGATAGTAATCTCTATTTACAGCAGAGAATCTAAGCCAGCTCGGAAGTAGAGCGCCCCTTACACTTTGAATCTGGAACGTCCCCGAAATGTGCACCTGTTGAAGGCTTGGTCCCCCACTGATGGCACTGTTGGTGGGACAGTGGAAACTATGGGAACAATAGCACCATGGCACTATAGATGGAAACCTTCAAAAACGTAAGCTAAATAAAGTCTCTCCTCCTTGTGTATTTTATCACAATGATAAAAGCTAATGCAGATCTGTTTACCTTCCCGAGTCTACCTAAAGGTTAATAAGGACCCTGTGTGTTAAAAACAGATGACTTCACTTGGAAGAAGTGTCCATTCTTCCGTATATGTGAGTGTGATTTAAGCTTAACCCTGATAACTGAAACACAGTCATGCCCCACTGAATAAAGATACATTCTCAAAAGTGCAGCTAGGTGATTTCACTGTCGTGCAGACATCATAGAGAGTAAACAAGCCTAGGCGGTATGGCTTACTACACACCTAGGATATATGGTACAGTCCAGTGGTGATGAACCTGTGGCACAAATGCTACAGAGGGCACGCAGAGCCCTCTCTGGTGGCATGCCAGCCAGTCACCCTACCAGCTGAGGATCAGATAGCGGTTGTTTTTTCTGAACTAAAACCTTGGTATTCAGGTTCAATTGCAATGGGGCACTCTGTGTAAGTGGGTTTGGGGTTACAGTTTGGACACTCAGTCTCTCAAAGGGTTGTCACCACTGGTATAGTCTTCTTCCTGCAGACTGTAAAACTATACAGCTCACTACTACACTGAATACTCCAGGTACCTGTAACACAATGATGAGTGTTTGTGTAGGCAAACGTATCAACATAGTAAAGGTACAGAAATACTGGGTGATAGTAACTTTTTCAGCTCCACCACAATCTTATGTGGTCCATCACTGACTGGACCTAATTGTAACTAAATTGTATTTCTCACCATTAAACAATGTTATATATCTTAAAGGTTTTTGTTCACAGACCCAAATTTTGCAAGTTACCAATATTTCAGGCTAAAAAAATTTTTTAATTTACAATGGCTTAAAGTAGTTTACCACTCTATAGTCCAAGATATGTCACTGACGGGCTGGCAATTTTCTCCACGAAGTAATCCAAGAACCTAGGTTTTTCTTTCATCTCTGACTCCATATACTTTGAAATGTGGCTTCTAAAGTCAGCATGCATTGATCTGAAGTCACTAGGAATATCTGCACAAAGCCACAGAAGGAAAAAGTTGTGTGAGAAAAGAAAAATTGTCTGAGAAACTTTTCTGAAGTGAAAGGTCTCCAGTCACCTTCCATTTGCTAGAATCTAATTAACTGACCACCACAAGAATAAGTATAGTGGAACCATTTGCCTGAAGAGAAAATCTGGTCAGCTTAACAATTCCTTGCTACACTTCGCTGACAGCTGCTCTTATTTACCGCATTCAAAATAATAGAGTTTTATTCCTTCAAATTGGTCCATACACAAAAAAAATCTTTTTTTGAGACAGGGTCTTGCTATGTAGCCCAGGCTGGCCTTAAACTCATGGCAATACTCCTGCCTCAGCCTCCCAAGCACTGAGACTATAAGCTTGTGCCAACACACTGCAACAGGTCCACAAAATTTAGACTTTTTGCTAATTAAGGCTATTCATTAATGAATTCAGATGAATATAAGTTTAGGAATGCTACATAACAATGCCAGAAACATTATTTTCAGTCTTGAAAACTGGTGAACAATAAACAAGCAAAGCAGCTAAAACAGGGGTAAGAATGTAAATAATATGAAATCTAATGCCCTATTTTGCTAATATGTATGGCAGGTTTATTTCTTTTGTTTTACGTGTATGTTTATGATCTGAGTTTATAACTTAATCAGCTATACAAATCTCTAAGATGTTTACCATGAAAGAAATTTTTTGCCAGGCATGGTGACACATGCCTGTAATCCTAGCACTTGGGGGGCTGAGATAGGAGAATGACCATGAGTTTGAGGCCAACCTGGCCTACCCAGTAGTTTAAGGCTGGCCTGAACTACACAGGGAGATCCTGTCTCTAATTAATTAATTAATTAATTAAATTTTAAAAAGAAAGTTGATTGAACTAATCAATTCCCACAATAGTCTTCAGTTTAGACAGTGACATTTTAAACACATAGTGCCAGAATAGAAGAGTTTTCATCAAATTCATAAAGGAAAGAAGCATGTGTTTCCAAGAAAACACTTTCAGCCTAGAAAATAATCAAAACATTTATGTTTTTATACTGGTAGAAATGCAGTGGAAAAAATTAAAATAACTGAAAGAAATACATACAACAGTATATTAAAGTAGGCATGCAAAATTACAAATTTGAAACAATTGAAGTTTTAGAGATGCTTTACTATCTTTCATATAGTTATAGTCCCACGTAAACTTACCAAATAGTAAACACAGAATGAATTTTTCTATCCTTTCATTTTGTATCTTTACTATTGAAGTAAGTTTGTTGAGGGCAATACTTTGTTGGGTCTTTTTTTTTAATCCACTCATCAAGTCTCTATCTTTTAGTTGAAGAATTTTATCCATTTATATTTAACATTACTATTAAGACTAAAGTCATTGCTATCATTTGTTCGCTAATGTTCTTCTAATTGTTTTAAATATCCTTTCTTCTTTCTTTCTTCTTTTGTTCATCACTGCTTTTTGACGGTTTATTGTACTGATAAGATCTGAGCCTTTTCTAGTTCTCTTGTACGTGTTAGCTCTTGTACTAGGCTTCACACTTTAACGTGCTTTCACAATGGTACTTGTCTTTCTTTTATTCCTAGACGTAAGGTTTCTTTAAGCAACTTATGCTTGTTGGGAAAGTTTGTATTCCTCTTTTGTTTCTAATGGATAGCCTTGCTGAATGTAATCACCTCAGTTATTTTTTTTTTTCAGGTCTTAGAATTCATCCTATGGGTAAAACAAACAAAAAAAAAAACTACCAAACAAACATTTCAAACTTTAAGTATCAATAAAGAAAAAATTAAATGGCAAATAATAAGCAATACATAAAGAAACACACAGAAAATATAGTAACTATACAATTTTATTACAAATTCAAGGCCAAGTATTAAATTATATAATAAATGTTAATAAGCGGATCCATCTACTGAAAAGTTTTCCATTTGGCTCACAAAGCAAGATGAATTGCACAGTATGCTGTATATTTAAAAAGACTGAGCATAAAGGAGCAGACAATGGAACATCAGGAAAATGAGAGCAATTAAGAAAATAACGGTGGTGATGCTGACATCAGGCAAGACAGAAAGAATAAGCATAGCCCAGGAGTCCCCTTCTGAATGCTAAGCTCTCCAACCATAATAAAGATAATATATACATATCAAACAATACTGCACATAGCATTACAAAGCAAAACTTACTGGAGACTAGAGAGAATAAAAGGTACAAATGCAGTAATAATTGGAAACATTAACAACACACTCTCAACATAGGAAAAAAGGAAACAAAAAAGTATAGGAATAGGAATGTTGAAGACATAGTCCGTATACTTTCGTACGTACACGCAGATCATTCAAAAACATTGATCACAAGGGAGTTTGCGTTTGCATAGTTCTATGCAGTAGAAATACTACTCCCCAAATTCTTCAATCCTGACAGGCGAATATCAGAAAATAACAACACCAAAAATGAATGAACTTTATTTTAAGTAGGTCTTGGGTGAAATGAGAAATACAAACTGAAAGTTACAGCTTCTAAAACTAATGAAAATATTTACTATCAAAACTATGAGGCACAGGAGTCGACCAAAATTATGGTGAATTTTTAAAATTTATTAAGACGCATGGTCATTAATCCCGTTTAAATACTTCCCCTTGCTTCAAACATACTTCCTCATCGATCTTCTCACTTCTGGTAGAAGTTCTGGGAGCCTGCTTTGGTAAGTGTCTTGAGGCGTGTTATAGCTGTATCTAAATGTTCCTCCAAAGCCTCATGTGCTCATGGGGGGGAGTGGCACGGGTGTCTGGATTTAGGGTGTGTGATACTGGGATCAAAGGTGTGTGGTACTCCACCATACACCCATACTAATTAGTTTATCACAGTTCTGTGTATGGATAACAGGAGAGACCAACTTGGGTATAAGTGGCACAACCCAAAAGGGTTGCAGCTTGAATAGAATAAAGTGAGCTGAGTATGGCCTGAAACCTCTACAAACTGTGAGCTCAAACCACCATTTCCTCCTCTAACTCTGGGCATCAGGTGTTCTGTCTCAGCAACAAGAAAGAGGCTGAGACAAGGTGCAATGAAACATACAGCGAGCACTGCTGCCAAGTGTCATCCGACAGAAAGGCGGGCTCGTACAAACATCACAGCACGTCCTCATCCCCCTTACTCAGCACGCCTGGCACCACGGACTTCCGGCTCCTCCCCACGGCCAAGATGACCGTGACAGGTAAATGTTTTCAGTCAGTTCAGGACATCAAGGCACAGCAGCACAGCTAAAGACACGACCAGGGACTCCCAGAGCTGCTTTGGAACATGGCAAGAATGGTGGGATGTGTTCAAAGAACGCAGTATTTTGAGGGAGATTGACGACAATGCATCTTTTACTGTAATATTTTTTACTTAAACATGCACTGTATTTCTCAATCACATCTCACATTTAAAATAATCAGAAAAAGATCCATCGAAAAAATTAACCAATAAGAATAAACTAAATTTATCAAATTAAGAAAAGCACTAAATTGAATGAATTCTCAGAATCGTCACTCACATCCCCAATTCTGGAAAGAAACGAACTCCGTCAGCATCCACCTATCTTCCTTATTGAAAACTTACTGGAAACGGCTTAGAGATAAATGGAAAATTTTTAAAGTGAAGAACAGTGCTGACTGTTTGGAGTGTCCTGGAATCACACACTGCAATCTGGAAATAATTGAAATTTCATAGGTCTTCCCCATGGAAATGTAACAGATTCCTAACTAGATAATATGAACTCTTACACAGAATATTCAGTGTGTCAGAAATATACCACACAACTCATCGAGTCTAATAAAATAAGTAACTATCTTAGCCACATTTTCACTACCCACAATTCCCTACAATTTCCTCAGGCTTACAAGGCAGTAGATAGAATATGAAATACCCAAGTCTCAAACTACAAGCCTGCAGGATAAAATCTGTTTTCACTGTAAAAAAAAAAAAAAAAAAAAAAAGTGGTTCGAGATACAATGTGAACTCAAGCAAAACAACTGATAGAATACTGGGGACCCTTCCAATGGTGCCAGTTATTGGACACCCCCGCAGTAGGCTCCAGTTTCCTGCCTGGGTTATAGCACATGGCGGGCAGAAAGGAAAGAAAGAACAAGAGACAAAATAGACCAGTGCATGGCAGGGATCTGGGACCACCAGTGGCTCTCTAGGAACAAAAGGCCAGGAGGCACCAAACACTTGGTGTTTATTCCTTACACCTGAGTCAAAGAGAATGGCAAAGGGCAGTGGGTGTTCCCAGGAACACTAATGGCAACAAGCCTACGGTGGGCTAGGAAGATGTAAACATCCTTGCAAAGACAAGAGTTTCCCCAGGTGCCTTATCCTCTTTAGCAGGTCTCATCTTGCTCTGTGAGCGCCACAGCAGTCATTAGCCCTACAGCTTCCAGATGTGACCAGAAAAGAGCCCGCCATTTCCACAGTCTAATCTGGCCCAAAGGGCAGGGCATGGGCAAGCTCAGATGTGCCCTAGACTCAGTTTATAATACGTAGTCCCCAACAACAGAATATGACACTAACCTTCAAGCATGAGGCTGAACAATCAAGCAAGCTGCAAAGAACATCACTAAAACAAAACTCACATGAAAGAAACAAATTACTATGTTGGGAACCTGATGAAAATCTGAATGAAATAAAACAAAGCTCAAAGAACAAAAATATCTTGTAAAAAATACAATGAAGAAGATCACTATTGTATAAAAAATGGGCAAACACAAACACTAAGCACACAATATTGCTACAGAATCAAGAAATAAATTAGATCAATGAAAACTAAAGAGCCTAGATATAAATCAATTGGTTTTTGACAGAGATGCCAGGAACACACAGTAGGAAAAAAGCAGTCTCTTTGATAAATGGCACTATGTCTTTGGAAGAATATTTTGATCTTCCTAGCCCACCGTAGGCTTGTTGTCATTACTGTTCCTGGGAACACCCACTGCCCTTCGCCATTCTTCCTGACTCAGGTGTAAGGAAATTAGAAACAGCCATGTATGGTGGTGCTGCCTGTGAACCCAGGATTCAGGAGGCTGAGCAGGAGGATTGAGAGTTCTGGATTACAGAGTGAGATCCTCTCTCAGAATAAATAAACAAATAAATAAAGATAAAGAAATTTTTTTCTAAAAAAAGCAACTGCAAAGGAACAGAATGGGCATGACTGAAGAACCCAACTGAATTTGTGCCCTTTTATCAAATGTGAAACCGAATCAAAGCAAAGGACTGAAGAGTAGTACCAAGAGCAATTATATGGGTAAAAGTAAAATAAATATTTTTATTAAAAGAATCTTTAAAATAGAACAGGGGTCTATGGCCATACCACCCTGAATGTGCCCAATCTAGTCTAAAATAGAGCGGGGTGTTTAAAGCAAAAATAATAATGTATTACACAATTTATAACAGATACAGAAGTAAAATATAGGCCAACAAAGGATAAGCTGGGAGAAATGAAGTAAGATTTTAAGGTTCCTAAAAATACATAAAATTATATATGCTGCTGGATTGACTTTTTAAATTGACAATAAGAATTGTGTATGTTGAGGGTGTATACCTTGATATACACTGTCAGATGGCTGACTCAAGCTCCGTAACTTCTGCATTACCTTGCACACTTAATTCCCTTTCTGGCTAAAACACTTAAGATCTATTCTCTTTGGCTATCTTCAAATACACAGCAAATTGTTAACTAGAGTCACCATGTTATATGGTATATCTCTTGAACTTATTCCTTCTGACACTAACATAGATTCTGTATCATTTAAACATTTTAAAAATACTTTGATGAAAATTTCACAGGAATTTTGATAAGGATTTCACTGAATGTATAGATCTCCACTATGCATAGTATGAACTTTTCTTTCCCATTTCTGTGCGACCAGCCCCTTTTTGAGACAGTCTCACTAAGTCACTAAATTGCTTAGGCTGGCGTGAACTCTGATGCTCTTGCCTCAGCTTCCCAGAGTGCTGGGATTATAAGCATGCACACATGTCAGGCTATGTACCACAGATATTTTAACAATACTCTTCCAGTCCATGAAGTTAAAATTTTCAATTTATGTGTATCTTCTTCAATTTATTGTGTTTATCAATTTCTACAATTTTCATATAGAAATAGTTTATACCCTTGGTAATTTTTTTATTTTCTGGTAGCTACAGTAAATGGGATTCTCTTAATTTCTTTTGTGGCTAAAAATTTTGGATCTGGATCTTGTACAACTTTACTAAATATGTTCTTAATTGTAATAGATTTTTTAAAATGGAGTCTTCTGGCTTTTCAATAGACAAAGTCACATCATGTGCAAGCAGGGTCAATTTCATTTGTTTTTAATTTGGACGTCTTTTAATCCATTCTCTTGCAGAATTGCTCTGGCTAAGACTTCCAGGATTACACTGAATAGAACTGGCAGGAATAGGAATCCCTGTCGTGTTCCTGATCTTAGAAGAAAAGCTCTCAGTGCTTCAACACTATGATGTTGAGGGGTTGACATAGCTTTGGCTGTATTGATATATGTTCCTTCTACACCTATGTTTTGGTTACTGTTCTCTTGTTGCTGAGACAAAATACCCAACACCCAAAATGAAGGAAGGAAAGGTTTATTTAGCTTACAGTGTGTGGAGGTTTCAGTCCATACTTGGCTGGTTCTGAGGCAGAGTGGCACATGGCAGAAGGCAAACAGAGCACAGCAAAAACCAGCGAAAGGGAGGAATGGTTGAAAACAGCCTCTTTCCTTCCTTTACATTGTAAACAAGCTAACCCCACACAGGGGCATGTAGCTTTCACACAATCTCCATGCCTTCCCATGCCTTTGTCTTCCACAGGCTCAGGATGTATACAAAGTAAGCACCCTGGCTTCCTGCAGAATCGCTCAGCCAAACCTCCAGACTCCCCAAGTTGACACAATGTATCAACCAGAACAACCTAATTTGCTGAGTTTTAATCAAGAGAGGATGCTGAATTGTGATGTTTTTCTGCACCCATTTAGGTAATCATTTTTGTCCTTTACTCTGTTAATGCGGCATATGACATTTACTGATCTCCATATGCTGAACAATCATTGCATCCCAAGGAAATTCCCAATTAGTCACTGTGAATGATCTTAATGTGCTGAATTATGTAGAGGATTTTTAAATCTATATTTATCAAGGATGTTGGCCATTAATTTTTTTCCTTGAACATTTAGGAGCTTTAACAAAAGGTAATACGCATTTTGTAGTAGTTCCTGTTCTTCACTATTTTGGAAGAATTTAAGGAGGAGTGCTGTTAATGCCTCATTTAAAATCTGGTACAGTTATGAAGCCATCAGATACTGGCCTCTTCTTTGATGGGAGACTTTTCATTACTGATTCAATCTCTGTAGTCATTATTGGTCCAATCAGATTTTCCATTCCATTATTCAGTCTTAGAAGCTTGTATGTTTCAAGGAATTTATCCATTTCATCCAGATTACCCAATTTGTGGTATGAGTGTTCATAGGTCCACTCGCAATTGTAGGCCTGATACCAGTTGTAATATCTCATTTCATTTGTGATTTTGTATTGGGTAATCTAAAGGTTTGCCAACTTTATCTTTTTTAAAGGCTTGTTAAATATTTTTATCATTTCTCTAGTCGTATTTTAGCTCTCATCTTTGTTTCCTCCCGCCTAGGAACATTCATAGTTTGGTTTGTTACTCTTTCAGTTCCTTGAAGCACAACAGGTTGCTTATTTCAAATCTTTCCTCTTTTTTAATGCAGGTATTTGTTGTTGTAAATCTCCCTTTCAGAACTGCTTTGGTTGCTCCCAAGAAGTTCTGGTTATCTTGTGCTTCCATTTTCATCTGTCTCAAGAGTGAATATATACATGACTTTCCCCAGTATAGGGGACTGAACTCAGGACTTTCTGCACGCCACACAAGCACCCAACCACTAAGCTATATCCCCAGCCATTTAATATATATTTCCAATTCCCTTTTGACCCGCTGGTCATACAGAAATATGTTGTCTCATTCCTACGTATTTCTAACCTCCCTGAAATTGTTATTACTGATTTCAAACACTACTGTCTTTGAAAAAGATGTTTTCAGTAGTCTAAATTTGTTCAGCCTTCTTTCATGGCCTCTCTAAAAAGAGAGACATCTATCTTGTGTAGCTTGAGAAAAATGTATGCTCTGCTGCTGCTGGATGACATGTTCTATATGCATCTTTTAGGTCCATTTCTTCTAAAGAGTAGTTCAATTCCAAATTTTCCTAATTGATTTTCTGTCTACATGATCTATTATTGAAAGCAGTATACTGAAATCCCTTACTATTATCATACTGTAGTCTCTCCTTTCTATTAGTATTTGCTTTATTTAGGTGTTCCAAATCCCTTCTTGATAAATTGATACCTTTATCATTACACACTGACTTAAGTCTCTTTTTTACAGTTTTGATTGTTTTTTGTTGTTGGCTTTTATTTAAAATCTCTTTTGTCTGATATAAGCACAGCTACTTTGATAGTCTTGATTTCCATTTGTATGGGATACATTTTCCACTCCTTCATCTACATTCTTGAAGCAGAAGTAAATCTCTCATAGGCAGTACACAGTTGGGCCTTTTAGAATCGATTCAACTATGGCCTTTTTATTACAGAATTTAGTCCAATTACATTCAATGTGATTATTGATAGGTAAAGACTTACTACTGCCATTTTGCAAATAGTTTCCCAGTTTTTGTAAATATGTTGTTCCTTTAGTCCTCTGTTATAGTCTTCACAGTTAGCTAACTTTCTCCAGTAGTATAGGTTAATTCCACTTTTTAACTTTTGTGTATGTCCTGTATGTTTTGTTTTATGGTTACAATAAGATTTATGTGAAACATCTGGTAGTCGTAACAGGCTATGCTAAGCTGGTATTTTTTAAATTATACTTTTACTCATATACATATCACATTTTTGACATCTAATTTTTATATTGCATATTCCTTAACAAATTATTGTATCTATTGTTTTAGTAACTTTTTAAATATTCATAAGTGATTTACATGCTATTCTTGCAGTATTTGACTACTGTGAGTTTGAATATGCACTTTTACAATTTTGTAAGTTTTCATTTTACAAATTAGCATCTTACAGTTCAAACCGTTGTATTTTCTGCACTTACGTCTAGGAGAACAGTTTTGCTCAGTAAAGTGCACTTGGTCGGTAGTCTTTGTTTTTATCCTTTACTACTTTGAATACATCATCCTACTCTCTTCTGGCTTGTAATGTTCTTGCTGACAAATTTGTAGCCAAATGATATCGCCTTTTCTGTGATACGCTTCTTTTCTCTTGATGCTGTCAAGATCCTCTTTCGGTCTTTGAGTTTTTGAATCTTCGTGCAGTCCTTTGGGACTGACTCCTAACTAGACACATTTGGCCTTCCTACGCCTGGGTATTTATACCTCCTTCCAGATTTGGGAACTTCATTTTCTGAAGTTTCTGTCCTATTCCCTCTCTTACTCTTCCTTCTTGAACTCTTTAATAAGCATTTTAACTGTCCTGATGCTGTCCCACAAGTACCACAGGAAATCTTCATCACTCTATTTCTCCTTTTCTGGCTCTGTATTTTCAAATCATGTCTTCACATTCACACATTTCTCACTTTGCTAATTCTTTTCGTGGTTTTGTTGTATTGATTTTCTGTATTTTCCTGAAGTTCATTAAGCTTCCTTAAAATGGCTACTTTGAACTCTTTGTAATGTAGTTCTACATTCCTTTAAATTATTAGTTTTCCCATGGTCGTATGTCTTCTTGTATTTTCAGGTTTCTTATTGGGTTATAGAGAAGTCTGTGCATGTAGTGGAGCAGTCATTTCTTCCAGGCTGGTTTTAAGAGAGAAATACCTTCCTTCATGAAAGGAGGTTAGGGCACTGGCTGGCTGGCGTGCAATGGTTCCGGCACCAGGGGAGACACAGGAGCAGTCTCTGAGTATATCTGCCAGCATCATTGTTAATAAAGATTCCAGGGTCCATCAGTGGCTAATGCTGTGGATGTCCACAGCAGGAAACAAGGACAGTTGGAGCCTTTGATGATGGTAGTATCCTCTCCTGCCACTGGAGAAGTTGGGGCTGAGGGAATGCCTCCTGCCACGGAGTCTGACTGCAGGCCTGAAACATGGGCACAGGGGTAGGGATTTCAGCTCTGGGACTTGAGGCACAAGTGCACACATTTTATGTTTGTGAAAGAGTGTGAGGCCCACGTACCTGTGAAGCAGCCAGAGAACTGGGACACGTGAGATAGAAGCACAGGCACGCGTAAGGTCAGCGGCTGCAGGGGCAGGACACATGCTACCTATCTATGGCAACTAAGGTGCCATCCAGAATAGACTTGCACAGAAAAACTTTGAACAGAGGGTCCTGGATGTTATGTACCTATCCCAGTGGGCCAGCAGCTCTGCTGTGAAACACGGGTGTGCACACTCTCACAAGAGCCAGAGTCTAGAATGTGGGCACTTTCAGAGCAGCCACACTTCAGAGGTCAGGGCCACGTGCAGTGTAGGAAGAGATGGCAGCTCCAGCACTAGCACTGCGCAGAGCTGACTCCTGGGGAGGAAGGAAGGTGAGCAATGCATTTGCCTCTCTGGGGTTCCCGGGTAAAGGCTGCTGTTGGTTTGCTCAGAGGAAAAGATGTCACTGTTCTCTATGGAGCTGGCCTTTCAGGACCACGGTGGTTCCCACCATATAGCTCAAATGATACCCTCTGTATTTCTTCTTTATTTTTAATGGTCTCCTGGCATATCTGCTATGCCAATTTCAACAGCGATCTTTTCAATGTAGATAGGATCCATTTTTTTTGTTCCATCTGTGTTGTGTCAGATTCCTAAATGAGCCAATGAGCCCTGCCAGGGATATTCTAGTTCGTGGATAGCTGTCTATATTTGATTTTTATGGAGTGATTAAGGCTATTTCCTACTCAGCCATCTTGGTGACATCACTCCCAGAAACTGCTTAAAATACTGGTGGACGGACTCGCACAGACTCCTTTATGCTCTGATCTTGATCTTCATATCTTCGTGTGATCTCATTCTCATGTGTGTGGAGAACCTAGGACAGACTTCTAACTAATACACGGTAACAGTAAGAAAGTTCATGTGGCTTTGTTCACGTCATTTCATGGCTACATTAAGACTTTAGTGGCCATGCTGACAGATCTTCCCTCTTGTTGATTGTGAGGAAGTGATCATATTGGGTAACAACACATAGCGAAGGACCGCTAATTTCTTCTAGGTGCTCAGTACCACCTCTGGCAAACAGCCCGGGAAAAACCTGGAGTATTTATTCAGTAGCAGCTGCAAGGCTCTGAATGCTATAAATAACCAGTGAGTATGGAGGTAGATCTTTCCCAATTTTAGCTTCCAGATGGACATCCTGTCCTGTCTGACACCTAGATTGCAGCCTTGAGGTATCCTGAACTGAGGACCCTGCTAAACTATGCCCGTTCCTAGCCCAGCAAGCTGTGAGATCGCAAATCCATGCTCCTGTAAGCTGCTCACTTTGTGGTGATGTGTTACACAGCAACAGAGAAGTAGTGTCATTGGTACTCCAGACTTAAATTTAGAATTTCCCACTTGTTTTCCATTGTTTCATCTGTACTTGCCCCTTTTCTCTTTTTCTGACACTATTCAGAATGAGTGTATTTTACCCCATTTTATCCACTTATTACCTATAAATCTGTTTTATGATCTCCTCAGAGTTAATTATGTTTTTAATGTATGAAAGTCTATGTTCAAGTTAATCCATTTCAAATCATGCATAACAATCTTATCCTTATGGAGCACACCTCCATTTTCCGCTTTCCTACCTTTGTGCTGGTGTTGTGATTGACTTTACTTTTAAGTTAGGAACACCGTACTAGTTATTCTTAAACAATAAAATAGCTTTTAAATGAATTCAGAAGAAAAAAACTTACATATTTACTCATGTAGTTACCATTTCAGGGCTGCTCTGCATGTCTGATTTTTTATTGGCTAACACACATTTTAACAAGTTGACGACTAGACCTATTTTTATTCCTATAAATATTTTAAAGCTTTGTTCCAGAATGCAATTAAAGTTACGTGGAAAAGTAACTTTGATTCTTTTGCTTCTTATGTTTAAGATTTGTTTATCAAGACCAGACCAGCACTCAGACTTGGGACAATTATTCCACACTACTAAGGGAATTATTCCAAACGACCCCACCATCCTATGTACTCTACCCAATTTCCAATCAGCCATAAAGTCGTACACTCTTGCAGGTATGGCAATCTTCACCAGGCTTTGGGCAGCTTTCTCACAGGCATGCACAAGTCCACATCCAGCTCCTCAAGTGCGGCCCTCGGAGCTCTGGAGTTCTGTGTGCAGCAACCCTTCCTCTGGTCATGTGTCTTGCAGTCTTAGTCTCTTCAGGCTCAAGGCTACATTTCCTCAACTCGGGTAGTACAACAGGCTGCGTCTAGATTCCTAGGCCTTGTACTGCAGCATAGAAAATTCTCTCAAATTCTAAGACAGAGTTACTTTAGGGCTCATCTCATTGTTTCTCATCTCTTTGGGATTACTATCCTTTGTGTGTGATTCTCAAAATATTTATCTGTTAGTTGTTTTAGGCAGAAGGGTAATGTGGTCACTCTATCTTTTCTAGAAGCCTAATTTTCAAGTTACTTCTCATGAAAAGGAAAGGCTGACTCAGAGCTATACCAAGAGCAGAGAAGAAATAGCTACAGAATCTTCTCAAGCAGCAGGACTGAGGCTCTTAACCCAAAAAGCTGGTAACATTTGTTCAAGTTTAGAATTATTTAACAGTGACTGCTTTTCTTCCTTCTCAGTGATTGTGTCTATTGCAGTGAATGTATGTTTCTCTATTGTACATACAGGTGTGTGTATGTGGTGGGCTATGGATTATGTGTCTCTTAAAAACACGGGTCTTCAGATTGAATGAAAAAACACTTGAACAGTTTCAACACCATCCAAACTTGATTTGGATGAGCCCCTGAACCTCAAGCTAAGCCTAAAGCCCTAATGACACGAGGCTTTCTTAGAATGACTTGTATATATTTTTCATATAGGAAGAATATAATTTTTTGCAGAGGATAGACTATAATGAATTAGAAACAAATTATTTCACATTTCTCTTATCAAAAGGTAAGATTATGATCCTTCTTCTTGAATGTGGGTGGACTCTGAGACAACTCTGACAAAGAGAATGCACCAAAAATAAAGCTGCACCAGTATCTGGGCTCAAGTCCTATGAGACTGGCATGTTCTAGCCATTATTTCCTAGAAATGCCCTTTGGAAGGGTTGCTCTGAGGGAAGATACAGCCAAACAGGAAGTCCAACGACTCTGAAATTGCTATTCCAGGATTCCCACAAGCCCCTAGCCATTTTAGCCATCCTAGCCCTGGCACTAGATGCGGAGGTAAAGGAGCCATTTTGAGTATTACAGGATATACCACAAGAAGAACAGAAGTCCTTGACCCACAGTTCCAGTTGCCTCACAACATTTGAATCTCTTCAGTCAAGGTCTCTGACATCATGAAAAAGGCAAATCATCCAGCTGTGAGCCCTGATCAAACTGTCTGACCTACAAAAACCATAAAGTCAAAGAAAGTGGTTAATACTGCAAGCCATTAAATTGTAGAAAACTTTGTTATACAGCAATAAATAACTGGAACAGGAAGAAAATCGGAAGCTCAGTTTGAATGTACCTATGACAGATAACAGGTAAGATGTAGTAGAGATGTCAGGTTGGTTTCAGACAAATTCAGAGACAAAGTCCAGAGTGAGAATGTAAATTTGCAAGACGTGTTTCTAGGCCTGGTCTGCTTTTTCTTCTTCCCCAGTATGCATCACTCTGCCATTTTCTAGACAATTTGTTTATTTTGTCTATTTACTGTCTATCTTTTCCTCATACAAAGTAACTTCTCAAAGATAACGACTTTAGCTTATTCACTAATGCATCCCCTGCACGGGGAGCAGTGACAAGCATACTGAAGATCCTCAAGTACTTTCTGAATAAATAAGTCAGCTTAAAAGTGTTATCTAAGGCCATTTCAGTGAAACTACCTTAAGAAGATAGTACAATAAATAAATTTTAACAATGGTCAGTTTAGCATTTAGAGCTTAAATATATGATGTGGAGCCCAACAGAGAAGACTAGGAGAATGCAGCTAGTTAGGAAAAAAGATAAATAAGAAGCAAATTACAAAAATTATTTCAAAAAGAAGTAAACAAGTATGCTCATGACATGTCGGCAGGTTTGGTAAGATGAGCACTGATCACTGAATTTGCCAGTGAGAAAGGCCAGTGATGACATTCTCCTCAACAGTGCGGTAGGAGGATGAGGTCTAACTCCTGCGAACAGGAAGATGAAGGAAACACATAGTAGAGATGTGTTTGTTGTCCACTGGAAAATGGCTACCGAGGAAGACGATGCAGGGTTTGCTGTTAGTTTATGAGTGTTTTTGTATGCTAGCAATCTTTTAACAAGAAGGAAGCAAGACTAGAGAAAGACTGGGGGCAGCAAGAACTACAAAATAATTTACCTATAGCTAGCAAGGGAAAAGCAGAGCGCATGGGTATGAATGCAGGTAGACTGCAGGGCAGAAATTCCCTGCTACTTGCCTCTAGCCTCTCGGTAACATGGGAAGGTCATCAGCTGGTAATGCAGACAGGACGTGTAAAACAAATCTGTCAGCACAGGGCCCAAAGACACCTGGCTCACGCCTCACATCATACAAATGGTCAAGATGCAATATGTGTATGTATGTAGCAATACCCCCCAGTACTTATATTCAGTAAGTATCCAGAATATGTATTAATTTTTAAAATTTAGAAAGATTGTATATTACACTAGAATTATTTAGAGACATGTCTCTTTTTCTACTAAAATATAAAATTAAGATCAAAACCGGACTTTTAATTTTTTCACTATCAGCATGTTCCATAATGCTCTATAATCAAATGTTTTCTTAACTTGCTGACTAAATAAGTAAATGTTACAGATTCCTTTAAGGCCCCGGAACAAAGCCAAGAGTTCCACAACATCAGTAAACGCAATACTGTCAAGCATCTACATGCTATCCACATATACACACTCAAATACGCACAAATTCTATGGATAAACACTGAAAATCAAAAGCCACGAAACTTGACTTATTTTATTTATCAAATAAAAACACATTTCTTTTTAAACATAGTTAGAATATGAGATGTTGATATTAAAAATAAATGTTTACAATTATGAGTTACTCTGGAATATGCTTCATCCTGACTCTAGGACAACATTTCATGACAAAATGTTTACATGCAGCTTCCTAACAACTAACATGCTGAACAAGAGTTACCACAACAGTATCTTCCACATAAAGAAAAAGAAAGCAGGCGCACGCTCACATTATAGCCATGTTTTATAAGTACAGGGCTCTCTCGCAACACCCAGTATTGAGAACAACAAAATTAAGGACCTCAAATCAAACGGGAGGGGCGGGGGTGTTGGGAGAGACAAAAACATACACATCTGCCAGAAGGAAATCATCACTCTGTATGAACAATTTTTAAAAAATGAAAATAAATAAATCGCATAGTGGTCAAGAGAGAGAACATGCTCCTGACATGTAGAATACTCTCTTATTTAACATTTTATAATAACCAATATAAACCAGTAACAGTGATTTGGCCACAAATTTTAACTTTCAAACAAATCCCCAAACACCTGTAAATTGTGTTATGTAGAACAATTGTTTCTAAAATCACCAAAACTCAAAGACTATGTAAAACTCCAGAAATACAAAAATTTTGAATTGTGACTATGTCATATTGTCATTACCATTTAATTCTTTAATTTTCTTGGGATATTTCTTTAACAAAGGAAGTATTACACATGGTGATACTATATGCTACTGGTAGAAAATTAAGAACTCTTATATACAATTCTTTAAAAATGAATTCAATTGTTACTGAATATATCACCTTATTCTAAAAAAATACAAGGAAGCCAAGCAATAAATGTAATTACCTTGAAGCAGGCCCAATTTCCTCTAAACCAAGGACTAACTAGGCTTCCCAGCTATCCTCTGAGAAAATCATTCTCTAGATTTGTTCAGAGCACCAGGAAGTAGGTACAGACAGGATTGTAAGCAGTTCACCCAGTAAACTGGCTGTTACTCCACGTTGCTAACATGAAGTCTCCGAAGGTGAGGGACGGAACGACACAGTGCGCAGGTGGAGGAGGCAGAGCAGCCTGCTGGTGTTCCTCTGTCCCTACGACCTGAGGCCCAACTCTTCAGTGAGATGCAGGGCAAATTTAAAAAGAGTATCTGAAGAGCAAATTGAAAGTGAGAGGTGCAGTCAACATGTTTTACTTTTGGTGAAGTCATATGGTTTCCACCACTGAGCGAACTGCAGGGCTTTCTTCCTCTGGTCCTCAAAGCTTTCACGGACGCCCTTCCGCCAGAGTCTTGGTTCTAGATCCAACATCCCACCAATGATTTCCTTTTGAAGAATGAAAAAAATAAAAACACGTGTGTGTACAAATAATATGGAAACCAGGAATAAAACTATTCATTCTTCTATGAAATATAATGTAAGTAACTCGCCAATGGCAACGTTCGGACATTACACAAATACTAATTCCTGGTTAAAAAAAATTTTTTGTCTTCAACTAATTCCAACTATGTAAGCCCTGTAATTCTTCAGAGTCCTAACTGTGTCTGTTAAGCAAATTGTGCATTTTGTGCTAAACACAGCTACTAGGCGGTAGCAAAGGGGAAGAAGGAAAGGTGAAATTTAATTAATTTGATCCGTATTAGTTGCTCTGGTAAACAGTTTGGAGAAAAACTAATCAACGTTATCAACCACCTTTGCTGCACAACTGCAGCTGAGTGTCAGGGGATGTTCTCTCTGCCACTATCACCCTCACAAACCAGTTTCTTCCAGTATTAGCTACAGTTCTTTTTTCAGGAAGCAAAGTCATACTTTAATATTAATCAAAGTAAATCTAGAATTTAAAACTAAATCACTTTCATTTAAGAGGTCATGCTCTCAAGCTCTAAAAGGAATGGCTTTTTGATTCTCTGCTTATTCTAGAATACCTCTTTCAGGACCCTCCTGCAGGGGTACTGGCCATAGAAGTTAATCAAGTCTATGCATGTGAGTACCCATGTACAGAAAGAGATGGGGGAGACCCGCCACTCTTACAGTGAAGGCAGTTGGTACCTGCAGCAAGTATGGCAGACACCACCAGACTAAGGGTCATGTTCTGCATATTCAGTCTGGTTCTACTGAACTGTGCAGTGAGAGCCTGGACAAATAACATCTCTCTAAAATACTGGTTCCTCATCTGAATAAGTATATCATGAGGACTCACTATTCACATGTAAATGTCATGCTGCAGGGAATACAAAGATAACGAATACATAGCTACCTTGTCTTCAGAGAGCTTATAAAAGAACATGAAGCTGTGGTAGGAAAAAGTTCTATTTTGTGGATAAATCAGGAAAATATTCAGGAAAAAGAGAAGATTCCCTACTGTTAGGAGAGGGAATAAAGGGCCAAAAGAGATAGTAGTTTGTATAAAACAAGATCAAGAGAAATAGTACAAATTTACATTTAATGTAAGAGTTTCTTGATCCAAATAAGAAAATACTAGCTAATAGAAAGTAAATATTAAAGAAAATGCTTCAGTGATATAATGCTAAACATTCCTTTTAATCTTAAAATAGTATTATATAATCCCTAATATATGTGTAATGTTTGAAGACGAGTCATCTCAATTGAATTTCAATGAGTAAAAAATGGATAATTTATTGTCTTTTTACTAGACTCAAAAAAATTTTAATATATCCAGATTTATAGACACTTTAGTTTTAAGGCTCTATGGAATAACAATAGGACTTTTCGGAGCAGGGAAAATAAAATAAATTTCTACTTTGAGCTTAATTCTGAAAACGTCTAAAACAAGTTCTTATAACATATTACAACAGTTCAAAGACTCATGAGATTTTGGAATCTGGTTAACGACCAAGGACAACAACCTAAATACTGTGCGAAAACCTCTGCAGTTCTTGACGTCCCTGTTCATTGTAGGAGACAGTCTTATGCGGGAGGGCAGGGTGGAGAAGCACACTGGGGAAAGGGAACACTGAGCGGCATTCATCAAGGCCCCTCTACAGAGAGAGATGATGTCATCAAAAAGGCCTGATTCAAAGATTCAAAGGTTCGAGTCAAAGGTCCCTCTGGCCTTATTCTTGCTTAGCCGCCCTCTGGCTGTTTCAGCTGCTACGTTAACTTCACTCCACTCCTTTTGTTAATTTATAGCTCAGCGGACCTTTAAGGACTCTACCCTAAGAGGGCAATCCTGAGAGAAAGTACTGGCAATCAAAACATCAGGCCTCTACCACCTGCTCAGGAACCATGTGTGTGAAATGTTTTATATATTCTTCTTGAACTACACCTTGCCTAACTATACATGAAGAGGTGAGGCAATTTCGTTCTCTAGTTTGACCATGACCATGGATACCCCGGTTCTGTCACTTAGCACATGACCCGGGACAAGTTAGATGATTTCTCTGCAGCTGTTTCTCCATCACTAAATGGAAGCTGTAATAATATCAACACTACACAGTTACTGTGTGAGCACTAAATGCGTGCTCAGAACAGCAGCTAACCCATGGCAAGCCCTTAATAAATGTTAGCAGTTTTCATCATTCTCAGGCTAACACCATCTGACTCCAGAAGGAAACCAATGTTACAGTCGCTGTTGACACTAAAGGAATATTTCTTCCCGAAGGAATTTTTCTGACTCTATTACAAGTATTTTTAGAAATATTTGTAAATATTTTCCAGACGCTGTCTCTAACAAGTGAGGGCAGCAGTACTCGCTTATCTCACTGTACAGTATGATCAAGGTTTTCATTTTTATTCAAAAGAAATGTGACTACCAGGTGGCAGGTATGACAGTGCACACCTATGATCCCAGTACTCAGAAGGCTGAGATAGATGTACTGCCACGAGTTTGAGGCCAGCCTCTCATTTCAGGGGCAGCCTGAACTGTACAACAAGATCCTGTCTTAAAAACAAACAAACAAGAAATGTGATTACCAGACTACTAACTCTTGGGATTTTATCAAATCTGTGAATATACCTTTCCAAAGTAATGAGGGAATTTGTGCTGATCTTCAATGACATGGGCAAATCCTCCTTGAAGGCCAAAGTCTACCGAAAAGTAAGGCAAGCCTTTAGGTACCTAAACAGACAGACAAATTAACAGACATGTAAACATAGCATGAAATCATGCTTAAATCTCTCTTCCTGCTTTCTGACATAAGAGTAATTAAGACAAATGTATACAAGGACAATCCAATCCTAGAGATACCTAAGCAATGCCTAACTTTCTAAATAAAAGATTTCATTTTGATAGCTTTTTAGTGAGAGAGCTCTAAATCATACCTAGCAATTATAATCAAAACCAACCAAGTTGTCCTGGGGGAAAAAAACTTAAATATTTTCACATAAATACAGAATAATGTTCAAGACCACACAAATAAAAAAGGACATTCTTCCCCATATTTTACTTATAACAAAGAATAAGAACAGGGACCTGGCCATCTACTTGAAATTTCATTGGCAATATCCCTAATATTTTATTATGATGTACTTAACCAAGAGAGCCAAGGACAATCGTAACTCTTTATTAACTGGTCAGGGTGGGATAGCAACACTTAGTTTATCATTTATCAACCTAATTTCAAAATGCCTCTAGGATTCTCTGTTACCCTGTACCATTTTCTCCCTTCTCTCTTTTTACACACACACACACACACACACACACACACACACACACACACAAAGTATTTTAAAATATATCTTCAGTGGAAATTGGAAAAGGCCATAATTTCTTGCTTTCTCTATCAATTAGGTAGACCTTGTGCCCTTCCAAATTTTTCCTTGCAAGCCCCACTATTGTCACTGGAAATGATCCCACCTGGGTCAACTTATACTAACATCTCCCCCCTCTAGTCCCCTCACACACAATCAACGTTATTTTCTTGGGAACCACATAACCCTACTTAACTATAGAAGTTTGTGTTGCGTCCTCAGGCAGCACAGTTCAGAAGTATGGTATGACAGAAACAGTAGTCACCTCAAAACATTAAAAAGCAAATATAAATAAGATTAGTGGGGTTGTTCATAGTATAAGAAGAAAAGGAATAAAAATCAGTTTATAAAATATTATAAACATAAAATGTAGAGAAATGGGTTGCTACTAAGAGGTTTTATATATTTCTGTAACTCTGCCTTTTCAATATAATATTCATGCACAACCCTGAAAATTAGAAAACAATAATTTAAAAAGAGACAGACTATGCCCTAAATTTATCTGTTTCTCACTTCAGGAAACTTATTTACCATATGAATCTCATGAGAAATATGAAATGTCAGAGGTTTGCTGTGAAGGTCAAACAGGACAATGTGTATAAAATGCCCAGCTCAATTCTTAGCATAGAGATTACTACTTTCATTTCTATCACCCACATAAGCTTGCTCCATTAAAAAAAAATCTTATAAAGGCTCTATTAGGATATTTTTGACATCTGATCTAAATCACCAGGTGTAAAGCATGAATCCGAATGACTAAAGAGATGTTATGGAACTATATCTACTAAAGTATGGTACTAGGAGAGGGAGAAATAATTTGAGGAAGAAACATGTAATGATAGCAGCATTGCCTTCTGCTTGTATCATGCTGTGATAGGCAGAATAATGCGCCCCCAAATATGTCAATGCCCCAGTCCCATATATGTTAGGAGGACGTTACCTTACATGACAAAAGGGACTTTACATATATGAATAAGCTAAAGATCTCAAAATGAGAAAGTGATCTTGTGCCATACACATAAACTCAATCGCAAGGATTCTTACGAAGCACAGCAGGTTTAGAGTAAGAGAACAACTGAGAGACACTACACTCTCCACTCTGAAGATGAAGGAAGGGGCCACAAGCCATGGAATATGGACAGCGTCTAGCAACTAGGGAGGGCAAGGGAATCAAATCTTTCTGTAGAAGGAGAAAGCCTTCTGGCTCCAGAAGCCTCCAGAAGGAACACACGTCTACTGATACACTGACTTTAGTCCCATGAAACCCATCTCACACTTGTCATCTCCAGAAATGTAAGATAATAATGTTTTAAGCCATTACATTTAGGGTAATTTGTTACTCCAGCAGTAAGAAACTAATATACATAGCAAGACTCAACAACCCAGAGTATATTTGCAAAGATGGCACAGTGAATACCCAACTATTGTCTGATGAAGACAGCTGCTATCACAAGCCTGCAGGGTACAAAGCAAGAGCCTAGAAGTGGTGTCAGTAAGCACAGCAAGGCTCCGGCATCAAAGGGCACGTGGCAAGTCAGAGCTTTCTTTTACTCAACTGGCCACCATAGGGAAAAGTTAGAACCATGGTACTACTCTAAAGGTAGTGACAGATTACAGCAAAAGCATTTATTTGTGGTAGAAAAACAGTAACATCCTAATCTTTTCATGTCATTCCAGCTGTAACTCCTGCCTTCCTAAAAGTACCCTTGAGTTTCAAGGGTTCAGGTAAACTTGAATTTTCCTTGAGAAGTGTTTTCCTTCATCAAAAAAATCAGTGTCTAAATGTTGAACTTTTAAAGTTACTACAGTTTCATCACAATTAATCTTAACATTTTTAAAAGTAGGGAAAATTCTCATGAAATCTCAATAAAATAGCCTTGTGAAAATTACCATTTTTTGGTAAGTTATTACCATGCAATTCCTCTGCACCTGAACATTTAGCTCTGCTTCCTCTATCTTTTTTCCATGTGTGACACACTACACTGTAAGGAATTAAAAGACCCAAAGAAAATAAAGAAAAAGTAAAGGGGAACTTTACACACACACAGCAAAGAAAAAACATGAATTAAAAAAACATCAAAATGAACTGCAAATATGTGAATCTCTACTGTGAGTGAAGAATTAGCACAGTGGAGGGAAAAACCTCACCATACTCTCAATGAAGCAGACAAAAAAAACTTATGAAATTACTAAGGACACACATACTTACAAAAGACGGATAATGAGGCTTTCTCGGAAACTGTTAAAATAACTCAGCTGTTCACTTCAAGTTCAGAAATGAATCAGTTTTAAAAAGACACTAGAAAGCTTGTTAACCTAGAAAGCGACCTCCTTCGGAATTACTTTTACACTGACGTTTTCATCACAGTTCCGCCCATGCACTGTAATTATAAAACCCTAAAGCTAAAAAGCATCTCAAGAGGTCTTCTGGCTCGTTTTCCATCTCCTGCGAGTCTCAAATCGTCTCCGGTAAAAGACTACATGTTGCCTCAGGAAAGGCCATGGTGCCTATCTTTAAACTATTTTCATGTTGAACGTAACACTGCCATTCATTCTCGAGAAAATCCCGAATGACAAACAAAAAGCAAAATAAAAAACAGATGATAAGGAGTAGGAAGACAGATCTCTCTCAAATGAAAAGGGAACCAAGAGGTAGAGAGAGAGGAGAGAGAAAGGAATGAAGATTCCACATGAGGGACGCAAGCATCACATAGGGCAAACATGGACCATTCAAAATACACACTCAAAACTGTTCGTAGCTGTGCACTTTTTATGTTTATTGCTTTTCTCTGTATGTTTATTGTATTGTGGTTTTAGTCAGATTTTCACAAATTTGTTGACTGTACTCATTATTTCATAGCATCACCTATGCTTATACTTAAGTGCTGACTGATGAAGTTGTTTGTGAAGAGAAAGGGGTTAACTTAACAAGAGCACCGGTCGCTTAATTCAGGTGCTTACCTTGGTTTTAAAAATAAGAGACACTAAATAATCCACATGTAAAAGCTATGTACACCTTCTAGCATAGAGGGTCTTTAAAAATTGCTACTCTGAAATGCTTTCAGCTGCTATTAAAACCATTTTATGAAAGAATATTTAATGGTATGGGAAATTTTGGCTTATGAAGTACACAAAATAGGGACAAAATATGTATGTACATTAACCATCTTTTTCAATATGCGAATAAAAGAGAGAAATAAACTGGACACAGGATGCTTTTGCTTTTGTTTTTGTTTTACTTTTTATTTTAACATGCCTGGTCTAATTTACCTGCAAGGGAGGGGAAAAGGACTGAAGATAATGCTGTGCTTCCACATTACAATTCTGCACCTTCAGCAACGCGAGGGAATTTGAACCTTCTGACTAGGACATACCCCTTTCAGACACAAGTCATCTAGCAGGAATCCGGCTTTCAGAAGAATAAGGGCAAAGAGTCTAGTGACATTTACTGGAGGGGGAGCTGGCAAACACTTTCTACTGAACAACCACACTAGGTTTCGGGCTTTGTGAATCACACAGCCCTTACTGCCACTAAACTCTGCCCCTGTAGCAGGAAAGCAGCCATGGGCAATACGCACACTAAAGGGTATAGCTGTGCGCCAATGAAGCTTTACTGAACAAGCAAGCAGAGGACTGGGTTCAACACGCTGGCTCACGTTGCCATTTCCTGTACTAGAACGCAAGCTCCATAAAGGCAAGAGCCATCTTCATTTTGTTCTACTATGCACAAAAATCACCTTGAACAGCGCCCACAAATAGCATGCACTTAATAAATATTTGTGCAATAAATTACTTTTTTTAAATTCACTTTTGGAAAAAAAGGAATCCATACTTCTACCAAATCTCTATTATTTACATTTCTAGAAATAATAAAGGTCATTATAGAAGTACCAATCATAAGTGCAACTTGTATCTAAAAGTTGACTGGCAAAATAAGATTAAATTATAAAATATAGTGAGCCCCTAAGTTTACAAATTCTTATGTTTATGGGAACAAAATTGGGAATTTTTATACTAAAAAATAAAATGGATTCCAAATTGAAACTGTAGCTTCTCAGAAAATTTTTCTATCATTATGAATACCCCTATTATAGCTCAGTTCTACAAATCTAAGAAGGCCTGACGGCAGATTTAGATGGCTGTCATATAAATTGTCAAATAAAATTTCTTTATAAATAAGCATTTTATTCACCAGACAGACGAAAATAATTTATTTGTGGAATTATTTTACCTTTAGTCACTCAGTCAAATGATCAACTAAGATGTAGAAGTTAGTAAAGATCCTGAACACTAGAATAATTTCTTATATTAGAAAAAAGTTGTTACTTACAGACTTTCTGATATCTTTTGAAGAAAGATCAATCAATTTCTTGTTCATGGACCACTCTTCATCAGATTCCATTATGGCTTTCTAAGAAACAGACACTTGCTAAATGAAGGAGTAAAACAGCAGCAAATACAAAGAAATTGCTTAAAATAATACGAAGAATTTATTACATGTCATAGTATACATAACAGTACTATATAATACACATAATAATACACAAAGTAATATATATAACATATATTTATCTAAATAGATTAAGGCTTTCATTTTTAAAATTTTTTTATTGATATATACTTGCCACACATAATAAACATATTCATTATAGGGAATTTGTACTTGTATATAATTTTGTTATTTAAAATTAGAATGTCTTGATTGTGCTAAAATCCTAGTTAGCCAAAGATAATATTCTTTTACTTACTATTAACTCTTGTATAATAACTTTAGTTCAACTTTACATGAAAAAACAATAGCAGGTAAGGCCAAGTACGGTGCCACTGAACATTTGTAAATATAAGAGCTTACAAATTTATTACATTCACAGAATGCTACTAAAATAAATTCATTTAGTTTTACTGCTCCTGTGCCAACCGAAAACTTGAACTATTTCTAGCCATATAAAACAGTAAAAATGCAGACAGCTAAGGTCTATCTTTCTCTTTAAAAAGAAGCAAGAAAAATACACAGAAATGGAATTTTAAGACTTTTCTAGGTTCAGCAATATGGCTACTTTTTATAGTAATGAAGTGCTTCCTAAAAGTAAAAGCCAGTGTGATGATATAAAATAATTACTTTTTTATAGTATCATTAGTACATGTGAAGTACATCAGATACACTGCTGTTTCCTATTTTAAAGTCATGTGCTCCTCCAAATGGGATGGAGGGGAGAGGAAAAAGAAAGAAGAGGGGAAAATACGTACAGGTATACACAGGATAGCTAGGATAATTGTACTACTAATATCTGTTGGTTTATCAAAAGTAACTGTTAAGGGCTGGGGATATAGCTCAGTGGAATAAGCGCCTGCCTAGCAAGTGCAGGGTCCTGAGTTCGATCCCCAGTACCACCAAAAAAAGAAAAAAGGAACTGTTAATGTGTAACTATTTGATCAATCTTGCATGCCTATATCTGGTTATATGTGCAATCATTTTGAAGGTGATATTAAGTATATCCTATCACCATGTTTTGAAATTCTGTATTATTGTTCTCTATGCTGTTTTGTTTATGCATTTATTTTTCTTATTTTGGGTTTTTTAAAATGAAAATCAAAATTTGTATGTATAAGGATAGCTGGAATAGGTGTATTGCTAATTCTTGTGGTTTATTAAAAAAAGCAGTCAATGCTTAAAATTTTCTTTCTTCTTAACCAATTTTGCACACTTAAATGTGGTAATCAAAGTGACTGATCTGAAAACAACAATATGCATTATAAGAACCATTGTTGAACTCCTGCCATCTTGTATAGTGAAGTTCTGCATCGTTTCCAATGTTGTTTTCTTTTTATTACTTGTTACTGTCTCTGATTGTTTGATCAATCTTATATTCTTATGTCTGATGGACTGAGCAACTTCACTGAAGATAACAGTATGTTACATAGCAACCACTGTTAATTTCCATCATTTTGCTTAGAGGTCATGTATCATTTTTGTTGTTTTTGTGTTTTGATTTTGTCTTCATTGTCGTTTTGGTTTTTTAATTTTTAAAATAAAAAGTCATGTGTCCAACTTCACATCATAATTATCACACTAAATAGAAAACTGACGCCAAGTGAAATAATAGACACGCGTATTTAAGGCTCAGACAAAAGCTTTAGCATAGAAGAGAAATATGCTACACCGCTCTGCTAAGAGATGACACTGGTGGCCACATGACCAACAGCGCCTGCTCCAAGTGGGTCCTCCCTGTATCTCAGATGCTCCCAGTCACAACCGCCCAGCCTGCTGAGGAAGTACCAAACCACACGCAGTGGGACAAATATAATAATCACCTTCTCAACTAAATTTGGTTAGCACAGAAGTAGCATGAGCCTCTGGGATTACATGGCTTATTTTCCTATAATTTAACAACACAAGACATTAAATCAAATAATTATACTATTCTTTAAATTTCTAAAGAAAACTTTTTACCATCTCTTTAACAAATTTCAAAATTCTTATAGCTCAAATTCATAAATTTTACCATTTTATGTGCAATCTTCTTAGACCAACCCACAGAATATGATCTACCTTTTCCTTTACACATGTTCATATTTCACACATGGTTCTGTACTTATGCATTAGCATTAGTCTGTAAATCACACTGAAGTCAACATCAAACACTAGTAAAAGTTGATTGACTATTGTAGTGACACTTAATAGGTTATAAAGTAGCCATTTATTTCATGCCCTAAAATGTACATCAAACTTAGACATTTTTCTTTAAGAAGTAGCACAATCAGATATTAAATATTAAAATTTCATCAATAACTTGTCTTAGCAATTATAATTAGTACTATTTACGTGCTATCTTTGGTTCCACCTTTTCAGTGATCCATTTTCTAGAATTACAACTACAGTTTTGACTTAAGAAGTACTTTCTGGTAAAACACACTTCACTAGAGAAATGGGAATTAGAATAGACATTATAATTTACTATTTGAAGCAAGCATGTTTTCAAACAGTGAAAAGTCTACATATCTTCCAACAGATATGTATTTAGCAGAAAATGTTTTACTATACTTTTTTTCTATGATATAAAATTTGATATATGGGTATGGAGGAAAAAATACATGAATAGATAACTCTACGCTTAAAACAGCACAGCAGCAAAAAATAAGTTATGTTGTGCAAAACATGCCGATCAATACCTTAAAATAGACAGGAGCCATGTCACCCACTTCCTTTGGGAGAGGAATACACTCGTACACCATGTGGTACTGCTTCTTCACACTCAGATTCGTTTCTAAGAAGATGCAGTCCAATCCTTTATCTTCAAACATCTTTACTAATGATTTCCTAAACATCTAAAGGAAGCAGAAAAAATGGACATGCACGTATATTTAAGTGCTTCTCTTCTATGCATGTAAGAGACTTTGAAAATAATAATTTGACAAATTATCTCTATTGAAAGAAAATGGTGTCTAAGTGCAACATAAAATATATCATATGTATTTCAATTATACTCATTTTTAAAGTTATACAACAACTAAATGAGGAAAAAAGTTGTTATGGCTCATTATTAAAAGAGACACCAAAACAATTTTATTCTTAAAGTAGATATAGAGATTCCAAATTATGAGGATGACATGAAATTCCCATATTCCTAGAATATACTTCATCCTTAGAGAGATCTGTTTTGCACATTCCTAAATTATCATTCTTCACCTAACTTCCCATTCCTCAATAAAGAAGTATCTGAATTAAAGTTCCTTACACTGCATTTAGATAAAGCATACAGCAGAATACTGAGGTTCACAATTCGTATTGCGTCATTTTAAAAACTGAGTAAATATGAATAACTTTGAAATTAAAGTTATTTTCCTTAAGCTATTAAAGCTATAGGGCCACTATACAATATCAAAGCTATAATTTATTCAGGTTTTAAAATACAACCTGTCTAAGCAGAAGTCATCTAAAGGAAACAGGGCAGAAGACACACATTTATTTTCACTCTCTCTGTGGAGTCACCCGCAAAAGTAACATTAAATCAATTTTTTTTAATGTTATAAACCTACTTGAACAAAGAAACCTGGAGAAGACACAATGGGAAGCAGATTACAATATATGACTTAAATACAAGGAAGCTGGTTCATACACTAAGAGGGAGAAGTGGGTGAGCAGGACTTGCAGGGAAGAACTCCATGTTGCCCACAGAACCCCTAAAAGCCTCAGGAATCTGAAAATTACCTCGTGGAAGCGGAGGTAAAGACGCTAAAACAGATGACTTATATGAGTTTTTTAACATACCGATCTCCTCACCAGCACAATACTACAAGACCATCCTCTGGGAAAGGTAAAATATAAGGTAGCTGAGCTTGGAAAACCAGGCACACTGGAGGACATACACCCTGAAAATAGGGGTATTGTAGGAAAGACTGCAAAATGTTCTTAAATACTCAATATTCAATCACCCCCATCTTTCTTTGCTCCCCAGCATCCAAATGCCTGGCATGGAGAATTAGATGGGATAGAGGAGGTGCAAAAGGTCTTTTCTGGAGGGTCGGAGCCCCAAGAGAAAGACCTAAAGGAACCGACACCAGCAGTTTCTAAGTGAAACGGCCCCACCACATCACTCCGCAGGGAAGCGCACTGCAGACAAGCAACAATAATCCTCTTCCTCCAGCCCACCAGTGTGGGAGCTTTGTTTAATGGGATATAGACTATAGCATATACTCAGCATATTTTTCAATGTGATAAGAGTAGATTTAAAGGTGACCAAGTATCACTATATTTAACAATTTGAATCTTATTTGAAATTTCTTATTAAAGTATGCTGTGCTAAAATTTATCTTTTTATTTTCTATTAAAAAGATCTAAAGTTAAATTTAAATGTTATCATATAAGGCTACATAATTTTTTTTAAACTCTTGGAAAAGTAGCTACTGCCTCTGCAAACAATATTTTGTGTTGAATCAAGTCAATTTTTAAAATGTACCCAACAAAGGAAGTGAATAATCATAAGGACATTCACCAGAGTATAATTAACATACTTGAAAGTAAAAAACCAAAAAAGAAAACTCACTTCTGAAAATATACAATACTAGGATTCATAATGTACAATTTCTGATAGTCTTTCTTCACACAAAGACAGCTATAATGTCACTGTCTGTATAAAACACTTTGCTTTTCCTCCTTTCCTCAACTTTCCATAATGAATCTATCTGACCTACAAACAAATGTGTATTATTCCTTTGGGCAGAATTCATGAATGGTTTACTTCTGCATTTCTCCCAGACCTAAAATAACATATTCATGTATTCAGTATCTGCTTCTTCACTGCAATGCCTTCCATCAGGTGGCTTACTTTCTCACAGAAATATAAAACATCCCCACTAGAGTCTTCTCATTAGCAAAGACTCCTGGCACTGTTACTTATTCTAAGTTAAATGTGTTTAAACATATACAGTCTTACAATGCATCCCAGAAAGCTGTAAAGTAACCCTAAAACCCAAATCCCCACACTTTTCACTGTGAATCACCTACTGGCATTTCCACTAATGTGGGAAAAAAGAGTCATATGCTTACTCTTGCATGGCCTTGGATGCAATAAAACAAGCTGTCCATTCAACTTTCACAGTATAAATTTTAAAAGCCCAGGAAGTAAGAGACTAAATTTCATGAAATGAACCAAAACACCTCCTCTTTTGGCATCTTTATCAGCATGCTACAAAGAGAATCATATCTTGAAATGTATCTGTTGAGGTGACGATTTTCAGGTTTTTAAACGACGGCTCTCTGTTGCCTCTAACAGTTGTCAGGTGTTTAAAAGAAAAACAAGACCAACCTACTTCCCTCCCTTCCTCCTTCCCTCCTGCTGTCACGAAGTTCTGAAATAATTCAGCAACAATTTTATCCATGTTGTTGTGCTTTTCAATCTCTTTTAAAAGTATCAACCACCAAATCGAACCTCAAAACCCAAATCTGGGTCAGATTATTAAAGGAAAAGAACAGAAATTAAAACTAGAGACAAAATTCCAAAGTAGGAAGACACGGCAACTGCCGGTTCTCTGAACTGCTTATAGTCTGAACATTTCTTTCTCTTTGGATGAGAATTTACTAGTTTACTCTGCCAATAATGATATTTCATGCTACACAAAGCACTGATTAGATATCTGGATTGATTTTTAGGTCAAAATAATAATTAGTTTGCTATCAATTATTTAGTAAACAAAAGTTTTCAAAACATTGAGTATATAATGGAAATACTGCGGTATCTTAGTTCACAAATGCTCTTGATTGCAAATAATTTGGTCTGCAAACCAAAGTGGCAAAAATCTGGTTTTGTTTGTGAACTCTGCATCAGGTAATGAACACAACCATAGCCATCTCGCCTACATGAACACAAATATCACGTTCCAGAATTGCAGAACAAATTAAGTTTGTGAACGGAAATATCACTGTAAAATTAAGAGGCTGTGAGTGATAGAATCATGATCTGCAGATATATATAACTATGAAAATACAAGTACCTCAATTCAGAAGTAAAACTGAAGGAGAAAACCTGCTAAAATACACGTATTATTATAACACGCTGAAAAACTTGCTCGTGAGCTTTACAATGATAGGGAACACAGTCATGCTGACCTGAATTTCTTCCCAGATGTCTTCATCCAATAAGGTAGCAGCTCGATGGTGCTGCAAAGGGACTATCAGGCAGTGCCCCTCGGAAAGAGACCGGAAGTTGGGTAAACATAAATAAACCTACAGGAAGAAATTCCCAAGGTGAAATGTTATTGCAGTTTATTCACAGCTGGAACATGCAAGCTTCTAGCAGGGAAAACCCAATTGTATTTAATAAAGTATACTTATGTATGGAGAACACTGTTAATATTTTTAAAGCCAAGAAGATAGCTTTAAATAAATAGGAAATCTAGAGCAAAAGGAACAATTTTCATTGCCATACATCATACAAAGATTAAAATTTCCTAAGGCAAAAATGATAATATTTTATTCTTGATCTACGGAGCTACGCACATTGAAAGCCCTTGAAACAACATAATTTTTGAGAAATAAAAAGTTACTGGGCCTGCTAATGCCAAGAGCAGTCTAACTGATGCCTATCAGTCAGTCAGTCACTTTCTGGTTGCTGAGACGTACACAATATGCCCAAATTATAGGAGAAAGGAATCATTTTTGCTTCACAGTTTCAGGGACCTCAATCCATAGCTGGCAGACTCCAAGACAGAAACACGGTGAAAGCATGGCGGTAGCCAGGAGGGGTGGTACACGCCTGTAATCCCGGCACTCGGGAGGCTGAGGCAGGAGGACTGTTAGGAGTTTGAGACCAGCCTGGGCTACAAAGTGAGCTCAAGGCCAGCCTGAGCTGCATAGGGAGACCCTATTTCAAAAAAGACAACACAAGACAAGAAAAGACACAAAAGCTCAGGCCACAGAAGCAGAAGAGAGAAGGGAGGAGGTGGGAACAAGGGTACATCCTTACAAGTCACACCCCTCCCCCAGGGACCCATATCTTTACCCAGGACCCACCTCAAACTAAGACTTTGGGGGACAATTTTTTTTTTACATTGAAACCACAACATTCCAGGCGATGCAGGGAAGTGGGGAGTGAAACCACCAGCGTAGCCGCATGGCCTCTCACGGGCTTCTGGAGGTGACTGTGACCCCGTTACACATCTTGCTTCACGTCTCAAGCCTTCTGAAATATGGGTAGGTGTTTACATCACCCCGTAACTCCTGCGTCTGCATATCTGGAAAGATAGCACCATCTGGATGATGCAAAGGTTGGCCATCGGCTTGAGCAGCAGCTAGCTCCCTTGGACCACAGCTGCAGCAGCCTCTGAATGCCCAAATGGCTGAACTCGGGATATCCCTCCCTACACGGCCCTAATTGAGCAAGCTCTCCTTTGAAGCGAAGGATTTACCATTTTGTATTCTTCAGTCTGTGGTGAGTGGGGTCTTCCTGATCTTCCAGAGTACATCAGAGCCCTAACAGAGCATTCATTTGCAGCTGAAACCTCCCGAGCCCGGCCTTTGCTGTCACATTCCTGCCAGCATTCTGGTCTTCTGTGCTCCAACCAAAATCAGCTCTCAAGCTCAGTGGGCAGCATTCTAGAGCTTCTCTAGCCTACATCTCCAAGTTTTTCTACTCTAGTACTGAATTTTTCTAAATTCTTCCCACAGATCAGTTCCAAAGGCTTCTGACCCTTGTGCTCAGGTACTATCAAAGCAACAGCCCCACTCCTGATAGCCATTTTTCTGTATGAGTCACTTTCCCCATCACTGACTAACAATCCTGACACCCATAGCTTAAACAGAGGAGGTGTATTTTAGTCCATGGTTTTAAGAGGATTTGGTCCATAACCAACAAAGCTTCAAGGCACAAAAGGGCACAGTAAAGTTCAGCAGTGTGAGTCAGTCCCCATGGTGACAGCCAAGCAGCAGAGAGAGAGGGAGCATCCAGACACGAGAAACACGCCTTCCAAGTTACACACCCCAGTAACTTCACCCAGCCAGGCCCCGCGGGGGACTTCGGGGGACACTGTAGGTCTAAGCCGAGCATCTCCCTCAGCAGCTGGAAACCAGCCTGGCTGGGAGGGGGGCAGGTAACCTCAGGGCCCCTCACCTCTGATTACACTTGCGTTCACTTACACGCATATATTACTTAAAATCTGGTGCTGTTTTAAAAATTATACACAAATAGTCCTTTTTAAAATAAGGTCGATCAGGATGTATACAAATGAACAAAGGGTTTCACTGGAGAACATAAACAATATTCTGCAAAAGCCTTAATCTTATTTACTATTATTTTTGTTCAGTTTTTACTAGAACCATTTTACGTGGCAGATATGTATTTATTTAACAAATAAAGTAAATTTTAAAAATTTTGCTGAGAAAGGACAAAGCAGGACACAGTATTTATCTAAACTTTCCAGGAGGGCGGAGGGAGCAAAAGAAGGAAAGAAAACAAGAGTGAGCAAGCGTGGGAAGGTGTGCAGGCGATTGGCAAAGTGAAATACTGGGACCTCAGAGAAGGAGATAACTCCACTTAGAGCACGGCTACTGAGATAATGCTAGAGACAATGAGCAGAGAGACACAAACCCTTACTCACACAGAATCTGTGAAAGAAAAGGAAGAATCTGTGGGATGCTATACACCGAATGTCTGTGTCCTCCCCAAATTTTTATGTTAAACTTAATGCCACATGACTCTAGCAGGTAGTCTTCGGGTGATTCGAACTCTAAATTGCTTTGAAAGACTGTTTGCTATCTCAATTTGAAGTCAAAATAATTCCTTAGAAACTCACAATCATGTATGATTTACTAAAGGAATATCTGAAGAGAAGGACTTATTTTTTATTCACATTAAGAAATAATTCATTAGCTACAATGTATGAGATAAGCAATCACACATTATAGGAAACCGATGAAATTTCTTCTAATCAACATTTAAAACATTTCTTTTATTGCAATTGGCAGCGCATATTAACTGTAAAAATTAATGAGTTTCATTGTGACATTTCCATACATGTATACTAGGCGCTCTCACTGTATCCAGACACCCTGCTATCTTCTCCTACCATCCACCTCCCGTCTCATCTCTTCCCCTTACAGATTGGTCCCTTTCTAATTTCATGTTAAGTTTTTTTCCTACAGCCCATAAAGTGTATATATATTGAAACGGTCACAGATGAAAAGCTAAAGGTGATGATAGTGTTCAGGCCATAGACAGCAGAACAAAGCAGACAGAAAAGGTAGAAATTCAAAGGGCTTCCAAGCCTTCTAAATGAAAAGCCTGGTCTGAGAGGAAAGAAACTGATTAGCCAACTCAGTAAATTGAAAGCAAAAAGAAGAATTTAATACCATTAGAAACGCTAAATGGGAAATACAGATTGTCTCATAGCAGAAAAGGAAAACTAAGTGAACAAGGACGTGTGAGACAGTAGCAAGAGTAGAAGAAACAGAAGCGACTGTTCCCTACTTAACCGTTTCCATCGGCCAGCGAGTTAACAAATGACTACTTTGGACACAGCTGCTATGCTTGGGAGGTGTTTATTTTATGCCTACTAAGACTCATGTTGAAATTCAATTCTCGGCATAGAGACGTTAGAACCAAAGAGGCAACTAGGTCACGAGAACACCATGCTCCTAAGGAGTATTTCCCCCAAGAATGAGTTGTTGTAAAGCAAACTCAGCGGCGCGTGGCCCTCTTGCTCCCATTCTCACTATGACATGCTCTGTTCCCCCTGGACGTGCCCACCATGTGTGGGAGGCTCGGGAGCACAAGGCTTCAGAAGCCAAGCAGATCGCGTTACCATGGTCTTGCACTTTCGGCATCTAGAACTGTGAGCTAAATCCCGCTTTTCTGTGTATCTACCTAAGCTCAGGTGTTTGCACGTAGCAACTAAGACAAAGCCTCATGGCAAGAGGCTATTAAACGGTCCGTACACCCATTGCCTCCATGCCTCACTGCACACACACCTGTCCTCAGTAAACTACAGACAACGGAATCGCTGAAAAAATGCCCAAACTTCTGCCAAAGCACTGTAGAGTAACTTTTAAAAATACAGGAATACAACAAGCATCAAATAATATTTAAAGTATGGATGAGACTAAAGGAAAATGAAATATTTATCCATAAGATAATTATAAAAATGTAAGTATTTCTGTGAAAGCCCAAAAAAAACCTCAGAACCTAAAAGTAACTAGTTAAGATAACGTCTTTTTTCTTTTAAATGGTTAAAGGTTAAACTGATTTTTTTTCCTGTACCTTCTTAATAAAAACTGGAGGGAAAGGGCAACAGAGTAAGGAAATGAAGACAACCGAAGATCAAATGATGAAACCTCTATCTTACCAACCTAAAGGTATTAAAGACTGTGTCTATATGACAACAAATGAAATAGATAAATATGTATGCACATAATTCCCAAACTACCGATTCCTGAGACTAACATTTATTCATTCAACTCTCCCACTCTCTCATTCTCTCTTACTCCACTGCAGCTTTCTCGTCCCCCCCACAGCACCCTCACGTCCTCCCAAGGCCTCTCACTCCCGATACCCCTTCCTGGAACATTTGGTCCACACCTGTCCTCACCCTGCTGGTTCCTTCCCATCTTACACAACTTACTAATATCTCAGAGGACCTTACTGGGCCGCCTTTTCAAAATAATACTCCCCGATCATTTTATCCCATTTCCTTACTTTACGTGCTTTATGACAATACCCTGGAGTCAGGACAAGTGTTAATGTCCCTATTTTGTGCCCTCTTTCAGTATATTAAAAGCTTTAAAATTCTCCCTTATTGTTTGTTTTTTCCATGACCTAATTAGGATTTAGCAAATACATAAAAATTATTTACTTAATGTAAACATAAATATTTGTTGAAAGAAATTACTTTATGTACCATGAATAGGAACAAGTGATTGATTTTTAACGGTGAGCACAAGTGATCTCCATGTTCATAAAGCTTAAAACCTATTGATAGACCCAAGAACAAGTAAATCAAAGAAAATATAATAAACTTCAGATTGTGAGGTAATCCACAGAAACAAACTGACGCTATGAGAAAACACGCCAACACGCAGAAGCTAGTGAAGACTCCGTCCCGTGAGGAGAATTTAACGCTGAGTCAAGTGCTAGCACTAGGCAGCAGGGCTAGTAAACGGCAGAGGCAGGAAGGGAACCCACAGAATGTGGCTCCAAAGTCCAGAACATTAACCACTACTCAACAGCACTTCTCAAAAGGATGGAATCACACACGGAAAAAACCTCTTGTCACGTAAAAATTTATACTTGCTTTATGGACAACTCTAAGAATTATGAGAATTTAGAAGGATATTTGAAACACAGAAAAGAAAGCTATTCTTTGGGGCTCTAAAAGTATGAAGAAAGAAGCAATTCTATGTACACTAAACAATCTTTTCCCTGGGTCAACAAGTTTTGTATTTCTTACCTTGACACCTATGGCAACAATAAGGTGCTTAGGAAACTGAAAGCTGTCAAAACAATACAGACAGCTTTCCATGTGTGCAGCGAGACGCCGGTGCTCAGCGATAGCTCTCTTCCTCTGGTTCTCTTCCTCTTCACCACAACGGTCTCCCGCGGCTGCTCTGGACACAAACACGTCATCCAGAGTATAATAGTCTCCATCTGCTTTTGCCATAAACTGAAACATCAAAATAACAGTAGTAGGGGTGCATGGGTTAGATTTTGCTGTATAATAGCGTCCTGAAGTCATATCTCTTAAGTTCTATGATAAAACTTATACATTAAAAAATAAATTTTGAAAATCATGATTATATTTAGATCTGATCTTCCACAGTCAATCTATCAACACAATCACCATCAATACCATCACAACTAAAGTTTACTAAACATTTGCTATATGCAACTCTGAAATTTGATTGTTTTACACTCATATGAGGCAGAGCCCATTATAATTACCACAAGACAGAAGTGAAACATAAATTACTTTCACTTTTTAAATTAGCATATACACTATCAAGAACATAAAACATTTTTCCACTTTATATCTTCTCCACATCTCCCCCAACATAACCTGTGAACAGACTGATGCTTTTAAAACATTAAACACATATTTTATTTGCATATCTGCTTAAAATAAAGAGCTGTATAAATCAAATTCAAACTTGCACATCACCTACGAAATTAAACACAAAAAGGCATAATGATAAAAATGTCGGGTTCTACACCCAAAATAACCACAGCAAAATCCTCTCCGGTCTGTAGCCTTTAGTTATGTATTCTCTCTGTAGTCTCTCTATCCCTTATTTCCTCATTTTACAATGACTATAACATTATTATCCATCTGCTAGGGAGATCCTCACAACACACGTCTGGCATACAGTAAGGACTTACACATGTGAGCTACCACTGTTACAACAAGCTCTTCATGATTTGGCATTGACGGTCCCCAGACACACCAGACCACGCCCTGCTCAAAGCCTCTGTTCCAACTGCCCGACTTTCCACACCCAAAGTCCTGTTTGTTTCCCACCTGCATATACAGCTCAGTGATCAGTTTTGCCCTAATACAAGTGTACTTATACTCATTCTTCAAGCGTAGGCTTAGATTTAGTTGTCACCCTATGAAAGAAATCCCATGGCTACACTGAACCGTAAGTGTTCATTAATCTGTTGTTTTCTTTCATTATAGTATGTTCTTAGTCTACTAAGTGTAAAGCAAAATAAAAGTAAAATTAGTTTTTTAAACACATCAAATACAAAACAGTAGCAAGACGCTTGGGTCTTAGCAGACATTTTTAAAAGTGTAAAGACATATTAACATTATGCATTCAAGGATAATATCAACAGAATGAAAAGGCAGCCCAGGGAATGACAACAAATATTTATAAATTACATATCTGATAAGTAATTTACATCAAAATACACAAAGAACTCCTCTACTCAACAACAACAAAAACTGACTAAAAATAGTCAGAGGAGGTGAATAGATAATTTTCCAAAGAAGATATATGTGTGGTCAATAAACATCTGAAAAGATACTCAAAGTCATTATCAGGGAAATGCAAATCAAATATCCATGAGTGATTCCTTTCACACTCACCAAGAAGAGTAGAACCAAACAGATAACAAGTATTGTCAAGGCTGTGATGAGATCAGAGCCTCATACAGTTGATGGGAATGTAAAATGGTATATCTGTTTTGGAAAACAGTCTCATAGTTCCTTAAATAACTAAATATAAAGTAACTAGTAAACAAACATGTGGGTTACCTCTTTTATTCCATTTTAGGTATTTACCCCGAAGAAAATGAAAACATATCTACATAAAAACTCATACATGAGTCTTCACAGCAGTATTATTCATAATAACCAACAGGTGAAAACAACCTAAATGTTCATCAACTTATGAATGGATAAACTGTTGTAGACCCACACAATGACATATTATGTAGCCATAAAAAGGAATGAAGCACTGACACATACAAGATAGATTTTCTAAAAATCATTATGATAAGTGGAAGAGTCAATCATAAAAAAGCCACTGGTGCTGCCTATAATTCTACTCATATGAAATGTCTAGAACAGAGAAATCTATAGAGACTGAAAGTATCACTGGCTGCTTAGGGCTCCAGGCCAGACGGACCGTCGAGTGAGAGGTACAGAGTTTCCCTCCACCGTGGTAAATGCTCTAAGTTCACTGTGACGATGGCTGTGGCATTATACACGAATGTACTGAACACCACTGAACTGTACACTGCAAGTCAACAAATTCTTTACTATGTAAATAGTAGCTTAATAAAGTTGTTTAAAAAAGAAAAAGCATTACTTTATCCAAAGACAGTTATGATGTTTGCCCTCTGCTCCCCAGAGAGAAACTCTAAGCCTTCAGAACTTTCTGCCTGATAAGATTATTTTTGTGGACCTGAGACCCTTGTGTCACACTAGATAGTGAATACTAATAACGTGCGTAAACAAGTGGTTTTATTATGTGGTTCTGGCCACTTATCACCTTCACCTTCAGGGTAACTGGAAGCTAAGCCCAGCAACCTGCACAACTGTGCCCATATGAACTCTGCTAAGGCATGAATGAGATCCATTGGGTTGTCAGTACTTTGTGGGTATCGTCACACATCACTCCTGGAAGACGTCAGCACTGCACACAACTCCCCTGGCCCAGTGAGAGTCTGGTACTTGGAGCCCCCTGGGACACTGCTCTGTACGTCTCTTCCTATGGCTAATTTTAGCCGGTATTCTCTTTGGAATTAACCTTAACTACGAGAAGCACAGATTTTAGTGAATTCTGCATCTTTCTAGTAAAATACTAAACCTAAGGATGGTCTCAGGATGCTCAGTGCAGCTGGTATCAGAAGAAGGGTGGGTCTGGGGATGCTCTGGGGTCACATTTGGTGGCTGGATGGTTAAGGACTCAGAACACAGTTACAGAGCTGGTCACAAGGATCTCCAAGAAAGAGAAATGTGGACCGACCTCTCTACATGAATGCAGAATGGGAAGACATCTGTGTCCTATGTGAAAATACTTATGTCACTAGCTACTCCTATCATCGCCCCCAAAGAGTTTATGAACAGTGGGGCCACATGGAGAAAAACTTGGATGTGCTAAACATCACAAACTCCTACTGACCAGGCCGATCGTTTTATACTCCTCCTGAATGTGCAACATGCCAATCACAGAAAACTATACCACGCTCCTCTGGACACTGTTCCCCCGGAGATCAGGCAGAGCTACCTGGCAGCAGACAGAGTTACTTAACGGTTTCCATCACACAAAGTGCTGTGCTTTGCTCATACTGAATAGACACTCTCTAGGCATGGATTCGCCCTCCTTAGATGCAATCTTCTGCCCACACTACTGTCTTGGGACTTACACCATCACATTACTTCTTTTCACCAAGGAACCGATTTTACAATAAATGAAATACGGCAATGGGTCCATGCCCATTGAATTCACAGGTCTTATGATATTCTCTGTCATCCTGAAAAGGCTATTAGGACTGAACAGTAATTTGCCCTTTGAAAACTTAAGCACAAGTGCCAGCTAGGTGGCATCATTATGTAGGGGTAGGGTTATGTCCTGCACGATGACTCTGATTTCTGACCTAGGTTAGAAAGAGTAATACTATACACTGATGTAGGAACCACTACAAATGGACCAGATTCAGAACAGGGACACCTACTAGTCATAGGCAAGACAGTGAGTATATCTGACCATCAGTTTTTGTTTATTAAATGGGTTAATACCACAGGTGAAAATTATAAGCAATAGTGTATGTGAAGGGCCTGACTGACAGCAACTTCTCCAGAAAGGGAGCTGCTGCAGTGTTCTCTAAGACACGGTACTGGACAGTGCTCTCAGGTGCACCCAGTGTTACAGCCTCGTCCCCACCCGGGATGCGTGGCCGTGTCTGGAGACATTTCTTATTGGCGCAAAGCAGAGGCTGATCTGGTGGTGACTGGCGAGCTGCTGCTACACTCTGCACAGACAGCACTTCGACAGCGTAGAGCTGGCCAGGCCAAAGGAGCGGGAGTACCACAGCTGAGGAACTATGTTCCGGAGGGATTCCGATTATATTATTATGGTAAGGAAGTTCTTGCGGATTCACTAACAATGAGCCACCCACATAAACTGGAGCATTAAACTGAATTATTACTGATATTTTATTTAATCTGTGTCCAAATTCAATCCTAGAAATGGAGAAAGTTAGTGAAGTAATGTGCTAAACATTAAGTACGCAAAAATATTAAACGTCTTCTAGCCATGAAAAGTCATTGATTTTCCCACTTTCAAGTCGGCGTGAAAACAACAAAAAACTCCAAAATACAGTGAATTAACTTTCACCTTACAGAAACTCAGATACTAAGATCTTAGAGGAAAACTGAAGACATTTTAGTGCCATATAGAAATAATTGGTTGCAACAAATCTATGTAATTAGTGTTACATTATTACCACATTATTACTAAGAAACAGATGATGACTCTTTGCTTTCTGACCGAGGTTAGAAAGAGCAATACTGTACACTGACATAGGAAGGTCTAAAAATGAACCAGATTCAGAAAAGATACATACTCATGGGCATTCTAATTCTTCTAAAAGCATTTCAAAATTATGCCAGTATTTCTAAACCAAAATTTTCATCAAAACAGAAAAACTGTCCTTCCAACTCCAGACCCACATATATAATGAAAAAAGATGAATTAGTTGATAAAATAGGACTATTTTTCCTTAAGGGAAACTAATAAATTATTACATCATATACTCAACTATCAACAATTTAAACTTAGATCAAAATCTGAGAGGACTATACAACAGTCTACATATAACTCTATTGTGGTCAAGAACTGGGACCTAATCACAATCAATTCTTATTTTTGAAGAATACAGAAAATAAACACTGGTGAGAATGGAGAAACTGGAACGCTTGTGGATTGCCACTGGGAATGTATAATTATGCAGCCACTACAGAAAATGACTGGCAGGTCCTCATAAAGTTACACACAGAGCTACCACTTGATCCAGCAATTCCACTTCTAGATCTATTCTCAAAAAAACTAAAGCTGGGCTCGATGGTGCACACCTGTAATCCCAGCACTCAGGAGGCTGAGACAGGAGGATTGCGTTGAGTTCAAGGCTGGCGTGGGCTACATAGTAAGTGCAAGGCCAGCCAGAACTACACCGAGAGGCTCTGTGTCAACAAAAAACAAAGCTGAGACTCACAGATACTTGTATGCAAACATTCATAACAGCATTATTCACAATAGCTAAAATGTAGAAACAATCCAAATGTATATCAACAAATAAATGAGTTAAAAAATAATATGGTATGTATATATAACGAAGTATTTCAGTCTTAAGAAAATTCTGACACATGCTACAAAATGGACAAACTTGAAAATAGCATGCTAAAAAAGTCAGATACAAAAGGATACAAATTGTATTATTCTATTTATATAAATTATCTAGAATATACAAATCCAGTGGCAGAAAGACACTGTGAGAGAAGACAGAAAATGGAGGAATAAGAGCTGACAGATGATCAATGGATATAAAACTTTTTTCAGATAATTAAAAAAAAAACTTCTGGATGGGCCAGTGTGGTCATACATACCTGTAACCCCAGTTATGCAGGAGGCTGAGGCAAGAGGATTCCAAGTTTGAGACCAGCCCAGGCAACTTACTAAGAATCTGGCTAAAAAAAATTTTAATAAAAATACAATAATAACAATAATAATAATAATAATAATAATAAAATGGGTTCAGAATATAGCTTAGTATGAAGGTCCTGGGTCCAATCCCAAGGAAGATTTCTAGAAATGAATGGGTGATGACTGTACAATACTCGGAATGTACTTACAGCCACTGAATTATATATTTAAAAATGGTTAAAATGGAAAAATGAGTAGAGAACTTCTGAACCAAAGAATATAAAATCAATATTTTTCTAATGTTCCTACCTCCCTCCTACTCCCTGCACTCCAAGGTAAGGTTCAAAGAAACCAACACTATTGTGTTAAGCACCATAAACTGAACTCCTGCCTAAAGCTTTTTCAGTTCCACATAAAAACAAAATATTCTATATTTTATGCCACCAAATTTCCATTTCCTGTAAGGGACATCACAGGAATATACACGATTTGATATTCGTGCATTAGCCTCCTCCGAATCTAATTTCCCCCGTGTCTATGAAAGTCCACCTAAGTGCAAACGCTGGCTACCACATAGTGAAAAGAACCGAACGGCGCTGGGAGCTGGTGGTCTCAGCTGGTACCTAGCCATTCTAGGTACGCTGTTAGAAAAGGTGTGTCACTTAATCTCAAGACTTGTTGTCCACAGTTTATTTAAAATGAACAAGTGAAAGATTTAAGGTCTAGTACGTATGATGGAAATCCTCAATGTATAATTTAAAGCTTACTCTCACCAAAAAATATATTAAGCCTTAAAAACATTAATCCTCAAGGATCACAGACATACAAAAAAAAAATACCAACAGAAATACAAATATCTTTTATTAGATGAAATCATCTTAGTTTTTTAGAATTTAACATAAAACCCTAATTTGAGTTCTTCTCTTCTACCAGTCTTCTCTTCCATTTTTTCTACCCCTCTAGCCCATTTTTAACACTCTGCCAGTACAACAAGCATAAAATTACTGCCCACAGTGTGAACAAAATTGATGAGGAAAGATGTATATAAATTTCAGGAAGATGTGTCTGAGTGTGTTGCCAAGGGAACACTGACGTTTTAAATTTTAAATGGAGGAGTTTATATTTAAAGAATGCTAGAGTCAATACAAATATTTTAAGAAAGAGCAAACACAACTTATTATTCTCAAATACCAATAAATGACACACAGAAACTGCATGAAGATAATTAAATCTAGGCAATACTCAACAACTATCCATTAACATGAGTCATTTGAAATGGGGTAATGTTTAGTGAGAAAGCTGGCCAAGGAGTTAGAAGTTGAAGCTTCTGGTGCTGCCTTTTATAATTCATTAGCTATGGGGAGCAGCAAAGTCACTTCACCTCTCAGAAGCCATTTATTTATTTCAGTTTCCTCATTTGTAAAATAAAGAACGTTAAGCAAGACTAATAGAGTCTCTTTTTAGAATCTCAAATAACTTGGTTCTACAACCACAAAAAAAGACACATACATATAGTATCTTATAGAAAATCATAATAAATGCAATGCCAAACACAGTAAGAAAACATGAATATATTCTTTTTCTGGGTCCTTTTTACTGTTCCTCTTTTATCACATTATGTATAATACCTTCAGAAAAAAACTGAAAAACACAGAAAGTATTTTTTAAAAACCAAACAACCATAATTCTCCTACCCAAACAAATAAAATTTGTATTTGGCACAAGATGCCTTTCTTGACCTATTTTAAGAGGCTTTATTTAAGATTTTATGCTAAAATACAACCAGAAGAAAGTTAATGTAACCTGAGTTTTAGAATTGCAAGAAAAATATGAGTAATAAAGCTTAAGCGAATCAACAGAGCAAGAAAATAAAAAGTAAAACTGTATTAATAACAAAAGGCTACCAAGTAGACATGAATGCCGACCTGAGATAGTGTCAAACATGCTGGGCACCAAGAACCCTTCCCGCCTCTGCTTCATGTAAACTAGGACATGCAGGTATTGATCCCAGAAGACTCCCACTTGCCTTTCATAGTAATCTGTACATCTGTAATTACTAAACTCATTTTCATAATTATCCCTATATTTCTTATTCCTTAGTAGCCTATGAGCTCTAAGGCCATGTCTTTCTTACATGCCACGGATTTCCAGTGGGAAAACAACTCACACGCTGAATAACAATTAACGTTTGGTGTGTATCACCTACTCCTGACTGGCTACTTCTCCCAAGGCCTTAGATCCATTTTCAGGGAAACTAGTAAGGAAGGGAAATATCCAAATTCGAAGACATTTGCCATGACATTATGCATCACTTAGATATCCTAAATCCAGGCATTAATGAACTATGGTTCACAGGCCTAACCTGGCTTGCTATGATTTTATAAATAAAGTTTTGTTGGAATACAGTCACAACTATTTATTTATGTATTACGCAAGGCTGCTTTTGTGCCACCAGAGCAGAGCTGAAAGATGAAATCACAACCCAAGGTATTTACCACCTGGCCGTTTACAGAAATAGTTTGCTGACTCCTGCCATAGACAACTAAGAAGAAACATACGCTAACAAGCTTTTGTGATCGCTTCATGAAAATATTTAACATCTCTAAAGTACCTACCAGTGATATAGTTATTATAGCCTAAAAATGTAAGTACTTAGCTTAAGAATAAGAGATTAAACATAGTATTTACAGAAATGGTTAATACTCCAAGTATTTTATTTTTATACGCTTTTCATACCACTTCAAATTTTTACCACAGCTAATTTTAATTATTAAAGGCACAAAACAAATTGCTACTGTGCTGTGGTTAATTATTAGGCAGGATGAACTAAAAGTCACAATGCCAAATCAGTGTTTCCACAGCAACCTGAACCTCTCCATTAGCTCTTCCACAAATAAGCAATGACGGGCATTGCTTTGTGCATTTAAAGAAACACCTTGGTCCTTTGTTAAGAGAAATAGCCCAGTTTTGATTCAAATCAACCTTCTCCCTTCTGCTATCACACACAAATCAATCAATATTACCTCTTCAAACTTTAACACAATTGCAGGAAGAGAAAATGGTTGTCATTGTCTTATTTCTTAGGAAGCTAAAACCAAACTAACATCCTATTAATAACACAAAGAAAACAATTTGATTGTAAAAACAACATACTTGAAAAAATAATGCAACACTATCAACTATATATAAATTGGTCAACATTTTAATGAAAAATCTGTATGTATATGTATTAGCTGTACAATGACTTGTCCAGTTGAAGTTTAATTAATGCTATCAGTATTGATTTCTGTTCAAAATTATTAGAAAATACATAAATTATATGAAAAATGTGAGAATGAATGCAAAGTGGGAAAGAAACTCTTAGTGCCTACTGTCTATCCTAGAAATCCTTCCCATAAATACATATAATAAAATGGTTTCATCTTAAACATGTTGTATTATAAAACTGGGATATTACTGGTAAATCATACCCATGAAAGGTAATACAGATGAATAATGAATGTTTTAAGAGTCAAAGATCATTGGTAAATTTTCCTTAATATTCTCACATCAATAATGTCCTACTTTAGGAAACTCCAACTTTAAAAATCAATTTTAAAATGTTAAGAGACACCATGAAGACAATGAAATATTTACATGTCTGATTTATTTCACTTAAGAGTATGGTCTCAAGGTGCATCAGTTTACCTAGAAATGTCTCCAATTTATCCTTTTTATGACTGAGTAATACTCCACTGTATAAAAAAACACATGTTCTTTATCCATGCACCAGCTGATGGGCGTTTGGGTTGTTTCCAAGATTTAGCCATTGCAAACTGTGCCGCTATAAATGTTGAGTGTGCATACGTCACTGTAGTATGATGCTTTTAATTCTTTCAGGAAGATACTCAGCAGGGGAACTGCTGGGCCATGGAACCTCTAGTCCTAATTTGTTTAAGAATCTCCACATTGATTTCCACAGTGGTTGCACCAGTCTACATTCCCACCAACAGTAGAGAAGGATTCCTTTTTCACCCACAGCCCTGCAAGCATTTGTTACTGGTTGATTTCTTGATAACATTCTTTCTGAGGTAAGATGGAATCTCAGCACTGTTTTAATTTACATCTCTCTAATAATCAGTGGTGTTCAACATTTTTTCATATATTTATTTGCTATTTCTACTTCTTCATCTGAAAAGTGTGTATTTATCTTGGCTGCCAGTTTTTGGATTGGGTCTTTACATCTGGAGGGTGTAACTTTTTTCAATTTTTTGTATGTTCTAAGTATTAATCTTTCATCTGAGAAACAACTGGATAAGATTTTTTCCCACTCTGCAGGTTATCTTTTCATTCTGTTGATGAGTTCTTTTGCTATGCAAAAGATTTTTAATAAGATTAGATCCCAGTTCTTGATTCCAGGTAATGTTTCCCATAGGATCAGGGTTTTGCTCATGAAGTCTGTGCCTACACCTGCGTCTTTAAGAGCTCTACCTGTTCTCTCTTCCAGCACATTTGGTGTTTCTGTTTTAATATTGAGATCTTAGTTTTCAGTGTAAAAATTTCTCCTTCTGTTAGATTGATACCTAAGTATTTCAATTTTTTTCAAACTATTGTGAAAGGTGCTGTTTCCCTAATTTCTCTCTCAGTCAGTTTGTTATTTTATACAGGAAGGCTATTCATTTTTGAGCACTGACTTTGTATACAGCTATGTGACTGAATTTGGTTATTAAATCTAGAAGACTTTTGATGGAGTTTTGGGATCTCCTATCCTGTCCTCTGCAAATCATGATAACCTAACTTCTTCCTTTCCTACCTTTACTCCTTTTATTTCTTTGTCTTACCTAACTGCTCTGGCTAATGTTTCCAGAACTATGTTGAATAACAGTAGTGATGGTGTACATCCTCATCCTTGTATTTTTCCTGATTTTAGAGTGAAAACTTTCTGGTTTTGAGCATTTAGTATGATGATAGCTGTTGACTGGTCATAGATGTCTTTTATTAAATTGAGACAAAGATCATCTGTTCCAATTTTCTGTAGGGTTTTTTATCATGAATGGGTGTTGAACTTGTCAAAAGTTTTTTTTGCATTAATGAGATAACTGTGTGATTTCTGTCCTTGGCTCTGTTGAAATGGTGTATTATATTTATTGATTTGAGTATGTTGAACCATCCCTGCATTCCTGGGATGAACCCTACTTGGTGATGGTATATAAGACCAAAATGTGTTACAGACATTATGAAGTAGAAAAAAAGTATTCAAGACAAAAGGGGAGCTTGGGAGAGGAGAGGAGGAAAGGAAGGAAGGGGAAAGAATAAGAAAAGAAGGATAAAATGGAAACGAAGCTTTATAAATAAGGAAGGGAAGAGGGGTTGAAGGGAGGGAAGGGGGATGGGAGAAAAAGAGGAATTAAGATATATCACATTCAGTTACAAATTCCCTATAATGACACGGCCAGGGACTTAGCTTAGCAGTGCAGCGCCTGCCCAGAAAGCATGAGGTCCTAAGTTCGATTCCTAGTACCCCCTCAAAAAAAATTCCCTATGGTGAATGTGATCATTATGTATATCTAAGTTGTATCAATAAACTTAATTTTTTTTTTTATTGTAAAGCTTTCAGGACCATGGACTGAGGCCATGGGGCTCTACTGTCCATAAAGACACAAGATGGGTTGGTCTTTCTAGATTCTGAAGTAATACCACACAAGGAATGTAAACATTAAGTACTGCAAACATGTGCCTCCCCAAAAAAGAAGGGGGTCACGGGATGGGGGTAGGAAAGGGTATGTAAAAAAGAATTAAGATGTGTTACATATGTGCACCAATTTTCCACAGGTACTATAAACATTATATACTACCCATATATACAAATAAACTAAAATAATAACAATGCACAGAATTAGGTAAAGTGATCCTTGATAAGACTTAAAATTGTATAGAAAATAGTACTGAACTGATCTTTTATTTCTTCAAATCTTATTTAAAATGCACATAGATAATGAATAAATAAATAAAACCCCACTATAACTGTTGGTGTTGAAAAAACAAAATAAAATAAAATGTTAAGGGAAACTAATCTAGTGAAAATCCAACTAGTAGCAAAAAAGCTAATATAAAAAGCAACCCTAAATGCACACAGTGGTATACCCCTGTAATCCTTGCACCCTGGGTGGCTGAGGCAGGAGAATCACAATTTCAAGTCTAGCCTGGACAACTTAGCAAATGTGCAAGACCCTGTCTCAAGGACTTTGGGAAGATGGTGACTGGGTAGGCAGCAGAGAGGGAACCTCCTGGAGGATTGCCACCCAGACAATAGAATATAGCAATATGAGAAGGACAGAAAGGAGAGAGGTGCGCGCCCTGAACCGAGGAAGGATCTGAAATGGGAACTGAAGCCCTCGGAAAGACCAAGCAAGACCTCTCCTGGAGGAAAGGCTCGGAGGGCCGCCATGGAGCAGTCCGAGGGGGAGGAGGCGGAGAAGGAGGGAGTCACCGCTCCAAACACACCCTCAGCCCACACCCTCGTTCGGCACTCGCAGCTTCAGCTTCGGAGACCACGCTCATGGAAGCCTCCCGACTCGGCCAGGGCAGAGCGGAGTTCCGAGAGCTGGTCCAGGTTTGGAGAGGAGAGGGCACAGCCAGGAAAAGAGGCTATAGTGGTTGGGAGCTGTTTTCAAACCCAGTGTGAGGATGAGAAGTTACAACAGCCACGGAAGCGGAGTCCCCACTCTGCAGCAACCTTCCTAATCAGCACCTGGAGGCAAGGTGGAGTCAAAGCAACCAATACACAGCCCACCACACCCAGCTCTATGCCTGCCCCGAGGCTGTGGCCTCCTGCCTCTCCACTGTGTGAGCAACTACCAGCAGAGAGCAGCAGAGAGCACTGGCAGCGACCCCAGGGCCACAGCAATTCGCACAGCAATTCCCAGGGATGCAGCCAAGGAACAAACGGGAACTGGAGCACAACAGCAAGAGAGAGCTGCAGATGGAGGTGGATCACAGGGCTCACGCCCTTCTCACTCCAACACCAAGCTGGAAGCACGAACTGACTTACCGGGCTTCAGCTGCCACCCTGAACTCCCTCTGTGAGCACCTTGAGTCTTGGTGGCCCCAGCAGTCAACACGTGTCCCTGACAGCAGTGGGGTGAGTCTACAGGCTTCAGGACTCACCCCAAACTACTAACACGAGCACCAAGAGGGACTCCATACTGCTTGCATATATGAAGCTTGTATGAACCCACAGCAACAAATTACACGAAAAGCTGCAGTCTAGGAGTCTGAGAAACAATAACATACTCTACACAGCAGACCCAAGAAAATCCTCCAACTCTCTTCTGGAACTAATAACTAAACTCAGTACATACCCTGGACTACCACAGTGAGCACGGGTCGGGGAGATCTCATGCCCTTGTGCCCAGCACCGTAAATTCGCCCAATGCCCAGCTGCAAGGGGTGGGGAACGGCAATACTGGAGATCAGGAGGTGGGAGGAGGTGAAGACCTAGAATTAGGGTGCAGAGCGTCGGCCGAGCTCTGTTTGGAGCAGTGACTCCCTCCTTTTCCGCCTCCTCCCCCTCGGACTGTGCCAGGTGAAGACCTGGAATTAGGGAGAAGCTAGTGGTCTATAAGGGAACCTGGGGGCCTTGACAGGGAGCTCAGTAGCCTGAGGGGGGAGGGGGCTCCCTCCAGGCTACATGAGAACCCTAAAGACCTGGATGGGGCCTCTGGCAGCCCGGTGATAAAGCAGAGCCAGGTAGTCTGCTGGGGGCAACCCCTTGGAATCAACCCGGCCCCTGGCAGTGCGGCGACGGGGCAGTCAGACGGTCTACTGGGGATGATCCATGGACTAGACCCGGCCCCTGGCAGCACGGAAACAAGGCGGAGCTGGGCGGTCCACTGGGGGGGACCTCGTGGACTCAACGCGGCCTCCGGCAGTGCGGAAATAGAGCAGAGCCTGGAGATCCACTCAGGGCAACACCATGGACTTGACCAGGCCCCAGAGCCTAGCCTGGGCAGATCCCAGAGGTCCGTTTGGGAGATCCTGAGGACTCGACTCGACCTCTGGATGCCATGTATCAGGGCGAAGCCTAGTGGTTTGCTGGATAACCTCGCTGACTTAACTGGACCCCCGATGGCCTTGAGGGCTGGTCAGTGGGGGCTTGACCATAGTGAACCCGGTTCCCTGCCTATCTACTGTCTTTGAGCATAGGTGCTTTTCCACCTCCTGCCATAGCAATTTGTATACACCCATATATGTTATAGCATAATTTGAAGCAGCTATGTCTCTTCCCAAGGTGAGAGTCCGAGGGTATAAATAAATCCGAAAGTACAGGTATTATCACAGGGAAAATGATTGATTGGGTGGTAGAACAGAGATGAGGGTGGAGAAAATTGATTTAATCAAACAAGCCATCATCTGTATAACTGAGTAACAAACTTGAAGATAACATTATGTAATATGGCATCAAGAGCTAATTCCCTACTATGTTCTCTATAATTTTGTATTTCCTTTATTGTTTTTGTGTTAACAGATGTGAAGATAACTTTATGTAATACAGCATCCAGTGCTAATTCCCTACTATATTCTACATAATTTTGTATTTCCTGTATTGTTTGTGTTATTCTGGTTTATATGTCTCCATTCTTTTGTCTTTAAAAAAAAAAAAAAAGACCCTGTCTCAAAATTTAAAAAGTAAAAGGCTAAGGGTATAGCATAGTACAAAGGCCCTGGGTTCACTCCCCAGGACTGCTGAACCAATCAGTCCTAGACAATGCAAATGTTAGATCCCAAAATGTAAAAACAAAAGAAAAACATTTATAGCCACAAGTAATAAGCAATGGCGGTGAAATATAAAAATACATGTAAGTCTTATTGTATAATAAACAAAATCTGTCTAAACATGGATGGAGGAAAAGCACATAATCATAAACTCCAGACAGACCTTCAGCACTGCCTTGCAACCCCACTTAAGAGTTTTCTCAAAAAGTGTCTCACATTTTCTCAAACCTCTACTACACCTTTTCCATCATTATGTAGTTGACAAGCTTAGTTTTTTCAATTAACTATTAGAAACAATAAAAATATTTGTTCCACTAGCACCTTTATGAACCTATCTGTGTTTGTGTAATAATATGTTCCCTTTCCTCTTGTAGTAACTGACAGTAATCACCTCCTTTCTAAGGCCAATTCTTCTCACATTCACTCTTTGATAATTACACTTTCCTCTTTACCAAAAAAACCACACTTAGCAAAGTCAAGTTGACAGAAGCCTTCACATTGTGAAACCCAGTGGTCAATTTCCCCATCTTCAAAGATCTCACTCAACCTCTCAAAAGCAGGTGACCATCTGCCTCATCTCCTCCCTAGCTTCTCTGGCTTCTGGCTTCTGAAACACCACACACCCCCTCAGCTTCCTTCCTTCCTCACTGACTGCACATTCTCAGGGTCATCTGCTGCACCCTTTCTACTGTCTTGGAACAGTACAGTCCTCTAGCTCAGTCTTCACACTCATTACTAATGTCTTCAGTCCCATGACTTTAAATACTATTTAAATGCTCACAGCAACCACATCTACATAGAGCCAAAACCCACCCCCAGAGCTCCAAAGGCAGCCACTCCAAATCACGTATCTAACACACAGTTCATACTTTTCACATCCACAACAGTTCCTTTGATCTCCCACCCCCGCCCATACCACACAAAATCTGTCTACTTTTCTCATTTCAGTATACAGCACAAGCATTGCACCAAAAACCCTAACACTCTCACCAGGTTACCAGTCTAACCCAGGGCTCTTACTTGTGAAACACCCTAAGGGCTCTCTGCTTCCACACTCGCCTCTGGACATCCAGGATCACCCGAAAAGAGCGGCCAGAATGGCCCTCTGAAGATTCAGTAAACCAGATGCTAAACTCCCAAACGGTTTCTCATTCTAGACAGCAGGTCCTCACCACGGGGCCTGTGAGACCCTCCACAGAATGTCTCCCGTCTCATCTTCCACTTCTCTTTCCTCTCCTCCCTCTTCTTGCTGTTCACTGATGTTTTTCAAGTTTGTATCTCCTCCAGAGTCTTTGAATTTGTGTTTCTTCTGTTTGGAATATTCTTCCCTCAGATACTCTTCCCTCTTCCCCACTATACTGAGAATCTGCTGATGCGCCAGCCCCTCCAGAGAAGCCTTTCTCCTAACTCCACCAAAAACACACCCATCATTAACTTCTAGTTTGCTTCATTTCACATACAAATATCTCTTCTCTGTAACATATTGTTTGTTATAAAATATTTTATATTTTGCATTTGTTCACAATCTGTCTCATGAGGAATAAACATAAGCCCTTTCAGGCACAACTGACTTGACTGGCTCTTGGTAACCAGAACAGTAACTACCATAAACAGGCATTCGACAACACCACTGGGTTAATAAACTGACTAATATAATTTTCCATGTGGATGTCTTTATGTATAAACATGAATGGAAAAAAAAACAAGGAGTATCTTGAAGTTACTAGAACTGTAATTCAATCTTCCATATAAAATGGTATCACTTCTAAGGAGAAAACTCATGAAAATATGGCCTCTTTTCTGCACTTTATTTCTAGACCAAGACATTTCAAATAATTTCTCCAAAATAAAAAGATGTAAAGTTATGCTAATAAACTGAATTAAGACCCCATATAACTCCGAGCAATGCTTACAGTGCCCATTTCTATTTAAACCCAAGTTACATTACTGCCCACGCCCTCCTATCTCTGGCACTCACAGATACCTTAGTTATCTTTATTTTCATTTTCACTCAGTTAATTTTTGACCAGGTAGTATATTTACATATTTTTTAAAAGACTGTAAGCTTGGAAAGATAGACAGAGAAAGGTCTCCCTCATCCCTCCCATTCCCATCTCTCAGACACCCAGTTGAAACTCCCACCCCAAAACATAACTATTGGTATTGTGACACATGGCTTGACTTGTTTTTCCTGGAAAGGGTCAGGCAGTAAATATTTGCAGCTTTGTGGGCTACACAGTCTCTGGTACTACTCTTCCACTCAGTCATTACAAAACAAAAGGACCCTAAGGCAATATGTACATTCATTTACCTATTTGGGTTTCAAACAAAACTTTATTTATAAACACAGGCAATGAAATGAATTTTTCCCCAGGGATCATAGTTTGACAAACCCTGTCACAGGAAAATCTCTCTTTTCATAGGAAAAAACAGTGTTTAGAGGGGATTATAATGGAAGAGACTGCAATAAAGAATCCTACTTTAAAAAAAAAACTTCACTCTATTCTGGAAATATGTGCTAAAATAATATACATACATATACTTATTCATATAAATAAACTGAAAAGTATTTCAAAATGTCTTCTCTCTAATCCATAACATATAAGCAGTTCATTTCACAACATGACATAATTACAAAAAACTAAAAGACCAGTAAGACAAGACGGGCTAGTAATTTAAAAGCAACAGACTGCCAAACATTAAATTATGTCCCAAACTTTAAGTGGTAAATTAAACATAAAATTAAAATCTTGATAGAATACATTAAAGACATAAATCAGAGTCTATACTTAAAGACAATCCAAACCCCAAATGTAATTTTTCTAATATAGTCCTCATATGTCTTACAAAAGATTTCATTTAATAAACTTAACAAAGATTAGAGAAAAACAAATCTCTGTAAAGAGGAGATTCTTGACAAACTAAGGCCCAGCTCCTCAAATCTAAATGTACCCAAGAATAACTTACCTTCGAGGCCATTCTCATAAAAAGTCTGTTCTGACTTTCCGCTGTCCCCATCCTTTCATTTCTGACCAGATCATTTAGGCTTAGATGATCATCATCATGAAAGTATCTGACTCTTTCTTTTTCCTCATGGGTAGAAACCTATGGCAAAATGAACATGATTAACTTGGGTAAAACATACACTCTATGAAGTGTTTTTTAATGTACTACCTATAAATCTTCTAATAAATGTAAAACTCACACCATGTATCTCAGCGTTTCCTTCTAGATTCTCCCTGTTCTACCCGCTTCCAGGCCAAAGAACTTCCAGTAGAATTACACTCCCTACTTTCTCTGTTCCTTTATTCTCCTCTTCCCTAGGAATGACACTATGACATTACTGAGCTGAACTTTGTTGAAAAGACTGAACTAACACCGTCCCTTCCTCTCTCTTCTCTGCTCTTCTCTTCAGTAATTAAAATGCCTTACCACTGTTAAAGGGAGACTGCACTTGTACAGTGCTGGAATAAGTACACCAAAAACTGTTTGAGTATTAGCAAACCCACTGCTGTGGACTTAATTTGGACAATACTTGAACCCTCACCCCCAAAAGCTCACATATTGAAATCTCAGTGATGGTATTAGGAGGGTGTCTCTGGAGGACATAATCAGGACATGAAAGTAGATCTTTCATGAATGAGATTAACACCCCTATAAAAAGACATGAGGAAGCCAGTCCCTCCCTCCTTCCCCTTCACCAGCCTTCTTCTCTGCTATGTGAGGAGAGGAGGAGAAAATCACTATTAACAAACCAAGAAACATGACCTCACTACACACATGCACTGATTTGGACTTCCCGGTCTCCAGAACTGTAAGAAACAAATTTATATTATTCAGACCACCCCATCTAGGGTATTCTGTTACAGCCACTGGAAATGCTAAGATATCCACATCTAATTACTAAACCCTTGTGATACATACAGCTTTATTAGAAACAAAACCCAGTATTAGGATCCCGACCTAATTAAATACCAAATCTCCCTTTCAGTTGGTTCCACATCCAGGTATAAAATAGAAAAGCTTTATTTATAACCCCCACATCAAATCTCCTTGATGCTGCTCTCATATTTTATCCAAATAAATTTTTAGCCTTCAATTACTTTGAGATCTTTGGAAGCAGAGTGCCATGATTTTTCCCAGCAGTGCTATTCTTTCCTTCTAGTTTATGTCTTTCATATGTCATGACTCCAGTCTCCCTGGCTAAAAATCTTTAATATCTATCCCACTTGTCCTTTCATTATATGCAAAGAGCAAATCACACTCCTGAGTCAATGTGTCTACCTTCGCTGTTCCTATACCCAGACTGTGCAATAGTACGCAACTCAAGGAGAGTTCTCAGTACCACCTGGTAATGCGTTAATAGAACCCAAGTCAATTCTGTCATTTCATATATTCAAACCTTTATTGTTCTTTACTATTCTCTTCTTAATTATCCCCATATTGGAAAAATGTCTACCTATTGTCAGTTGCCAAAAGAAATTACATTTCTATCACTTCCATTTGTTGAAAGAATTAACTAGAAGCACAGGTAACCAGTGGAAAAATAAATATTTGATAGGAAATTTCAGGATAAAAAATTCTTTCAGATATGCAGTTGTCATGTGTGTGATCTTCAAATTTAAAAGAAAAACCTAACTTAGGAAAATTAAAAGTGGTATGTTGTTTTTGCCATCTTAAGGACCTCAAGATACTACCTAAAAACTAATTGCTGGAGCTGGAAAACAGAAAAGAAAATTAGGTGTACACAGGCTCACAGAACCTACACAATTAACACACTGCTGTGTTTGCATACCCCATTGCTAGGTTCTAAAAACTTGGGCCTGAAGACATACAATTAAGAAACTAAATATAACATCAAAGAAATGTACACTAAAATTAAAATTGCCTTAAACATTAGGCAGAAAAATGATAAAGATGAGAATGAAAATTAATGAAATTGAGACTAAAGAAAATACAAAGAATCAACAAATCAAAGAGCTGCTTCTTTGCAAAATAAACCAGATATACTCTAGGCCAAATTCACTAAAATAAAGACAAAAAAGAACAGCGCAATTGCAAATGAAAAAGGCAAAATCACTAAAGACACCATCAAAATTCACAAGATAGTAAGTAACTACGTGAAAAATTGTACTCCCACAAATTGGAAAATCTTGAAAAATGGATAGTTGCCTAGAATCATATGAATTCTAAAACTACATCAAGACATCAAAATTCTCAACACTCTAATAATAAGCAATGAAGTTGAGGCAGTAATTAAAAAAAAAACCTACCTACTAAGAAAACCCTAGGACCTGATGAATTCACTGCTGAATTCTGTAGGATCATTAAGAAGATCATAACACCAAGAGCCCTCAAACTTTTCAATGAAACTGAGAAGGAAGGTGCACTTGCAAATTCATTTCCAGAAGCCAACATCACTGATCCTCAAATTAGACAAAAACCCACTTAAAAAGAAAAGCTACAAGCCACTCTCCTTAATGAACATAGATGCAAAAATCCTCAGTGATATACTGGCAAACAGAATACAATAAATCATGAAAAGGATTATTCAACATGATCCAGTGGGCTTTATTCCAGAGTTGCATTGATAGTTCAACACACTCAAACACATAAAAAGGAACGTGAACAAAAATCACATGGCCATACAAATAGATGCACAGTGTTTTTGACAAAATCAAACATTCACTCAAAATAAAAATGCTAAAGCACTGCTATAGAAGGACCTTACCTAAATCTCGTAAAAGCCATTTATGACACACCAACCACCAAAATCACATTAAAGGAAAGCTGAAAGCTTTCACCCTAAAATCAGGAATAAGACAACAATGTCCACTATCACTACCCCTGTTCAATGCAGGACTCAAGCCATCAGCCAGAGCAATCAGGCAAGAGAAAGAAATAAAATGGGTATGTACAGAGAAGGTAGAAGTCACAGTATCATTATTTGCAGATAACATGATCCTCTACATAGAAAACCCGAAAAACTCCACCAAGTGATTCATGGAATTAAAACCAAATTCATGACGAACACGACCACAGCCATCCTTTCCACACAAACACAAACATGGCTATCTTCTCCTAAGTCATAGAACAAATTCAATAAGGTACAGGATATCAAACTTAGTAATGAAGAAGAAAAAAATCAACAGATTTCCTGTATATTAATAAGGAGCTCATTAAGAAATAAGGAAAACAACACCATATCCAGTAGCACCAAGAAAAAATAAAAACTTAGGAATGAACCTAATCAAGGAAATGAAATACCTCTATAACGAAAAATATAGTACTGTGATACAACAGTTGAAATGCTTTTGTTTACAAACAATTTGGTTCACAAACAGAAGTGTCAGATGATGAACATGACCACAGCCATCCTTCCCACACAAACACAAACATGGCCATCTTTTCCTAAATCATGGAACAAATTAAGTTTGTGAACCAAGGCACCACCGTACTCTCAAAAACGACACTGAAGAGGACGTTAGCAAAACAGAAAGATCTCTCCTGTTCCAGGATAGGAAGAACCAATATAGTCAAAACAGTCACACTCCCAAAACTGATTTAATGCAATCCAAATCAAAATACCTACAGCATTCTTCACAGAACTAGAAAAAATGATACTAAATTTTTATGAAACCAGAAGAGAACAGAGTAAAAAAAGCAATCTTGGACAACAAAAACCAAATAGGAAGCATCACAATTCTGGACTTAAAGTTACACTGCAAAGACCACAGTGATAAAAACATTACTGGTACAAAAACAGACATGTGGACTGATGGAACAGAACACAGGATGCAGAAACAAGCCCAGACACATTCACCTATTCGATCTTTGACAAATGAGCCAAAAACATACACTGGAGCAACGACAGCCTATTTATCAAATGGTACTGAGAAAACTTGCTACCTATATGCATGTAGAAGATTGAAGCTGGACCCATACCTCTCACTGTGTACTAAAGTCAAAATGGATTAAACATCTAAATATTAAAACAGAAACTCTTAACCTACTGGAAGATAAAACAGGTAAAACTCTTGAAGTCTTAGGTATAGGCAAAGACATTCTGAACCACACTCCAATTTTACAAGATATAACAGCAAGGTCAAATAGAACCTCTAGTCCTAGTTTTTTGAAGAATCTCTACATTGATTTCCACAGTGGTTGCACCAGTCTACACTCCCACTGACAGTGGAAAAGGGTTCCTTTTTCCCCACAACCCCTCCAGCATTTGTTATTGGTTGATTTTTTGATAATAAATAGCCATTCTTTTAGGAGTGAGATGGAATCTCAGCATTTTAATTTGCATCTCTTGAATGAACAATGATGTTGAACATTTTTTCATATATTTATTTGTCATTTATACTTCTTTCTCTGAGAAATGTCTATTCATTTCAGATGCCCATTTTTGGATTGGGTCTTTAAATTTGGGGGGGTCTGATTTTTTTGACTTTTTTATTCTAGGTAGTGCTCTGTCTGAAGAACATCTGGCAAAAAATTTTTTCCATTCTGTGGGTTCTATTTTCTCTGTTGGTGGCTTCTTTTGCTATGCAAAAGCTTTTTAGTAAGATGAGATTACAGCTTTCCATTGTAACATTTCCAGTGGAATTGGGGTTTTGTACATAAAGTCTGCCTACATCTTTATCTTCAAGAGTTCTACCTATTGTATCTTGCAACAGATTTAGCATTTCTGTTTTAGTAACTAGATCTTTGATTTATTTTGATTTCAGTTTAGTGCATGGTGAATCTAGTTTTGAACCAACAAATGGGATCATATCAAATTAAAAAGTTTCTACACAACAATGGCAACAACCAAGAGAGTGAAACGATAACTTAGGTGAAAGTGAAAAATATCTGTGCCAGCTAAACCTCGAACAGAGGACTGATCTCTAGAATATATAAAGAGCTCAAAAAAATTACATCCTCCAAAACAGAGACCCAGTCAAGGAACAGGCAGGTGAAACAAACAGAGGTTTCTCATAAGGATAAATACAAATGGCCAATAAATACATGAAAAAATGTTCAACTTCACCGACCATTAGAAAAACGCAAATTCAAACAACATTGAGATTCCGTCTTACTCCAGAAAAAATGGAAATCATCAAGAAATCAAGTAATAACTAATGCTGGTATAGCTATAGCAAAAAGAAACCCTTCTACACTGTTGGTGGTAATGTAAACTAGTACAACAATTAGGGAAATCGGTATGGAGATTTTTCAAAAAACTAAAAATTCTGTTTCATTCAACCCACTATTCCCCTTCTAGATATCTTCCCAAAAGAATTAAACACATCATATTATGGTAATATGTTCATACCCATGTTGATAGCAGCATAATTCATAACAGCTAAGTCTTTTATTTTATGAAAAGTTAAAATAAAATTTCACAATAAAATAATACATTGTGTATCATTTCAAAATAGTTACCCAGAGTATAAAACATAGACCAGAAAGATTCCTACAAAGAAAAAACAGATACCACCACAAAACTTTCTTTCCAACAAACTAAGTCAGACACACAAGCTGAAATAAGGCAGGCTTTCTTTTATATGAGCAACTCAAAACAATATATATATACACACACACACATATACATACATATATATATATGCAAGTAAAAGCAAATAGAAGAGGTAAAAGCAAATAGATAGAAGTTCAAGTATTTCCTCATATATTTTAATATATGTTACTTTATTTCATTAATGCTAAAGGCTAAATCTTGGAAGCAGACAAATAGATAAAGTGTGGTACCTATATATAATGGAATACTACCCAGCTTTCTTTGTGGGAAAATAAATACACCTTGAAAATAAAACATTAAGTGAGATAAGACACATAGGCTTATGGTTTCTCTCATTTGAGTAATCCAAAGTACAAATAAAGAGCAAACTAAAAGATCAAAAGAAAACAGAACATGAACCTTATGCAAACAGGAAAGGGCCCAAGAGACCAAAAGTGGGGATGTGAAGACTATTAGGGAATATATAAAAATCAACTATAAAAAAGACCAAGCGAATTATTCACATTTCAATTTTCCTCTCAAATTAGAATCAAATATAAAAAATCAATTTCAATTCTATTTAATAGAAATGTAGTTCCTCTGCAGCAATGGAAGAAAAAAATATATTCCTAGTATTGATATAAAAACACTAAGATGTGTCATGTACATGTACCAATTACCCTCAATGAAGGTAATCATTACATGCTGCAAACATGAGCTAAATAATAATAATAACAGCGGTAATAATGAAAATGGGGGCGGGGATCTAGCAATGGAGGGAGGACGGCAGGGAGGGGGAGGGGAAGGGGAACAAAAAAGCTCAATATGCATAATTTCTTAAAACACATCTGAAGTAGATTCCAGTTTGTATAAAAGGCAGAGACATAACTAAGAATAAATGTAATAATGTAATTTACTACCATGTTTGCACTAAAAAGATGTAGTTCTGAAAATATTTTTTAATACAGCACAAAAAAGCCCCATAGGACAAAGAAATCCTGAATTATTAAACAAAAACATGCTGAACATACCCGGTGTCTCTTCCCACTTCCCGCTTTTGATGCCAGCGGCTCTGGTGTGTTCACAGGCCACGCTCTTCCAGACGCATCTGTTCTGACGAGGACCACTTCTTGCTGGTGTGCGTTCTATGAAAAGATTGAGAGGACTTTTGAAGTAATTGTGAAGAATGTTGCACGCTTATATTTAATTCCACAGAAAGCATAGAAAAGTTTCTAGCTGTCACATAATATTATGGATTATCTTCAATTTTCTGGATTTTCTTTATCCACTCTACAATAAAATGACCACAGTCTTTTCAGGAGAAAGATGCAGATAATACCCAAAGCTTATTTTATTATTTGACAAAAAAGCATTCACAGAAGCAAACTGCAAATAAGTTTTCATGCAGATTCTACTAAAAGATGACAAAGCACTAACACCACCAGGCTTTGCACAACAGCAGCCACCACTTGTACAAAGGATGTCATGTTCAATGGACGTTTCTTAAGATTCTACTAAAGCCTGATAATAAAAAATAAAGGAACTAAAAAACTGACAAAAACCTCCTAATTTAACTACTGTAATGATACTAAATACTACCTTTTATTAACAATCTTCAAATGCTTTTCATTTTTCTTACTCCAAAAGAAGCTATACTCTATATCCTTTAAAACCATAAATCTTTCCTACAAAATTTTAGCCAGACATGTCTTGAAAAATACTGAGTAAATTTTATTCTGTGGTAAAAATTAAACATTTCTGGTAAGATTCTCATATAAAAAAAAATAGACATTATTCAGAAATAAAAATCAATTGTAAATAAGACCAAGGAAATTATTCACATTTCAATTTTCTTCTAAAATTAGAACTAAATATAAAAAATCAATTTCAATTCCATTTAATAGATTTAGTTCCCCTGTGCAAATAGAAGAAAAAACGGATTGCTAGTATTGATCATATAGAAATGCACTTTTTTTCCCATCTAACATTAAATGGATAGTGATGGTTATTTATCACTGCCTCAGTGATTTGTTTTGTTTTATTTTATTTTGTTTTGTTTTTCTTGCAGTACTGGGAATTAAACCCAGGGCCTTCACACTGAGCTACATTCCCAGCCCTCGTTTTATTTTTTATTTTCAGATCAGGTCTCAAAGTTGCTAAGTTGTCCAGGCTGGGCTCGAGCTTGCAATCCTCCTCCCTTAGACTCCCAGAGTGCTGGGACTACAGGCACCTATCATGACACCCGGCATTCATCACTACTTTTCTTCTTGAATGAGAATTTATTACTGTTAATTAATGAAATGTTACATTTAAAGAATCTGTCATAGGGCATGGTGGTGCATACCTGTAATCCCAGCACTTGGGAGGCTGAGGCAGGAGGACCATCATGGGTTCAAGGCCAACCTAAGCTACAAGGTGAGCTCAAAACTAGCTTGGAGTACATAGAGAGGCCTGTCTTTAAAAAAGAAAATCTCTACTCCATTCATTCCCTTACCAGATAACGGAGATGACCAGCACATTGCAATCTGGCTACTCTTTCACAGTTAAACCTGTTCTCCCCAAGGAATTTCAAATTACCAACTCCAACAAATAATTACTAAATTATTGACTGTGTTTATTATATTCTCCAGCTTGAAACTCTTCCTTTGCCTTTACTTGTCTAATGCATGTATCCATCCATTCACTCACCAAATGTTTTAAGTATCTCTCTTATTCTAGTGGCCAAAAAGGATAGTCCTTGCCTTCAAGAAGTTTACAGCATAGTGAGGGAATTGCTCCCTACATGAATTATCAATATAAAAATACCTTTGCTTTCTCCTCCATTTATAACCACCCTTCAAATGCTGACAATTCCACTTGGTTTCTGATCTTGGACTGAAACATACTTATCACTGGTATTGACAAAAACGTAACTATCCTTTACTTAAAACTGTTCTTTACCTAAAAACCTACCAAGACCATACATCATACCAAACCAAGGATGGCCACAGACCAGCGCAAGTCCCTAAATCACCACCCACGAAACACTAACACTAACACAGTGAGGTAAGTACAGGTAAGTACAGACACAGTTTATAAACGTTTATATCAATCACATAGAGCCATTTCATATGGATTCCATCTAAATAAAATGTCTTTATTTCATTTTTCAGTAATGTGTTTCTGTTGCATTTTATAAACTCCTAGACCATGACTGACTAGAAAACTTTGAACTGTTAAAACTCTATGTTCCCAATATATACAAATAATCCAGATGCTGCACCACAGTCCAGAAGCACTGTCCTTGTTGCTCAACTATAAAATGAAGCATGTAGCCAAAGACAATGCTGTTACCAAATAATTTTAGCTACATTTGTATCACTAGATCACAATCCTTTTAATAACTAAAAATGCACTTATAATATTTTGCCTTTGCCACTTGTTCAAAGCCAAAGACCAAGCTACACTCTACCTGATAGCTGTATGGCCTGGCACAAGGTCAAACAATAGGGGATACCAACTAAATGCTCAATAAGTGGGATTAAAAAATTATATAAGTATACAAATTATATATATATATAAATTATATACTTCCAAAACAAAGCCACTTTTTCTCCCTTTTAATTGCCTCTTTCCCCCTTTGCCTACTGTCTTTTCTGTAGGTCTATTGTTACAAAAGATCTGAAGTTGGTCTACTTTGGGTACCTAAGGCAGACTGCATTTCTATCTACTTGCCATTAAAACAAAAGATAGAAATGAAAAGTCCATTCTACAAAGAAAACTGGCAAAAATATTTTCATCATCCATGTAATTTACTAATTTCTCTCCAAGGAAAGCATAAACACTTTTTCGACATAACTAGAATCTACAAAAATCTTTTCATTTTCAAAAGAATGTCAAATGCCCCAGATTTTTAAAATAATTCTCCACAGTTGCAGTTCGTGATATAAGACTTTATATTCTGAAAGCTTGAGTGCTTTATTGTAAACATTTTATGAACCCTTTTATTAAAAATTCTCAAGATATTCATGAACCATTCAGTCATTAACCAAAAAACAGCTCTCTGGAGAATGCATATCATGAATTATTTTAAGGAAGAGAGGAAAAATGCAACACCTTACATACTTATAAAATCAATTTGCTAAGCAGAGATGTACTTACCCTATTAGTATTTATGATATTTATGAGAAAGTAAGTAATTTTCTCTCACACAGTACACTATTGCTTTTACAGTAATGAAGAATTGTATTTACCAGCAAAACATGCCTCAGGGCCTAGTCATTCTAAATTTCCACTTAACCTAACACATTTATGCAGTGCCTGCCTGGCAAGCATGAAGTCCTGAGTTCAATTCTTGACACTTCCCCACACCAGAAAAAATTGTCTAACAGATATTTAAACTTAAACATCTTTCTCACCTTCCTAGGACAAAGACCAACCTGTACACCACTTTGTGAGTAAGGACAACCATGGTGTCACACAGCAGCAGGCACTCTGCTTAATCCGTGAAATTAGCAAACCAGTGCCTCAGAGATTAATTACACTCCAAAGGCTAACCTGCTTTCCCCTCTACAGTGGTGCCTTTGGTCAAACACTGAACTGGACAAAAGCCAAATGGAATTTCCCCATGAGGTCAACATTGAACCTAACCCCTGAATTTGATTTGGTTCTCATCCAACTCAGTCTGTGACCAGAATTACAGACAGAATCAAGTTCATGAAATGCAGCACCACTGTGTATTTTCATTTTCTACTCACGTTTCTACTTTCTGTTCCTCAAACTGGCCGATACAAAATACACTAGGTTTTTGTATTTAAGTAGACCACATAGACTACCAAGGAAATCTGAAATATAAGTTTCAATTAGCTATCACATTAATACAGAATAGGAGGTTTGATTAAGAATCTGTATCAGAGTCAGCAAATTGTGGTCCATAGGCCAAATGTGACCTGCTATTTGTTTTTATGAGCTCATGAGCTAAGTATGGTTTTACATTTTTAAGTGGCTGGAGTGAAATCAAGAGTGTTTTGTGATGAAAATTTTATACAGTTGTAATTCTACGTGTGTACAAAGTTGGATTCGCACATAGCCACATCCACTCGTTTATGTGTTGTCTCTGGCTGCTTTCGTTACTCCAGCAGTGCTGTCAGTACTAGACCTGTCCTTCCGCAGGTGAATGGGATTTAAAAAAAAAAAGAAAAAACCTGTGACACCTACAGACTACAGAATATGACTCAGAACTAAAAAAGGAGTGCATGAAACCATGAAAATACATGAAATAACCTTAAATGCTTGTCACTAAATGAAAGAAGCCAATCTGAAGACCACCTACTGTATGACGCAATAATATGACGTGCTGGAAAAGTCAAAACTATGGGGGCAATAGAAAGCTCAGTGGCTGCCAGAATACATGACGCAGGAAAGGAAGAAGACAGACCACAAAGGACTTGTACGGCAGCGAGAACACTCTCTGTGGTATTACAGTGGTGTGCATGTGTCAATACTCATTTGTCCAAACCTACAGAACGTACAACAGCAAGAGAGGACACTAACGTAAGCTGCAGACTTTGGGTCACTATGATATGTCAGTGTATGTTTGTGCAGTGTGACAAATGTACCTCTAGTGGGAGATGCTGCTGAGGAGAAAGAATATCCACACGGAGAAGCAAGAGTATATGGGAAATCTCTACTGAACTGAAATACTTTCAAGTTCAACTCTGCTGTGAATCTACAACTGTTCTTTAAAAAATTAAGTCTTTAAAAAAACAGTCTTCAGAGCTGGGGATGTAGCTCTGTGACAAGAATGCTTATCTAACGTGGGAGATCCTGGGTTCACCTCTGACACTAGAAAAACGCAGGGGAGGAAGAAAAGTGCGGGCCGAGAGGAGGGGAAGGGAGGAGGGAGAGGGAGAGGGGCAGATGACGGGAAAAGAAAAGGAGAAAACAAAAGTGAAACGAAATGAGAAAAAAGAAAACTGGTGGCTTAGCTCCGTGGCAAAGCACTTGCCCAGCATGTGAGGAACTGGGGTCAAACTGCAACACCTCAAAAATTTGAAAAGAAGTATTTTGAAAGAAGTTTCAAAAGAGGGAAAAGCTGCAACTATCCAGATTGGATAAAAAGGCCTCACAGAGAAAGTAAAGGCAAACACTGAGAAGTGGATAAGCCTCGAGAGGGAAGTATCTGCCACCCAGAGTAAATGTCAAGAGACAGGCAGCTTATGGGAAAACAGCTTTGGAGGTAGTGCTAGAAAACGGAGCCACGCTGTGCAGTGCGACACGGCAGGGAGATCTGGTGCCTACTACTGTTAGCCCTGATCTCAAAGCAAGTTTCAGAGTACAAAGTTACCGTGCTCTCAAGGCCCAAGCAGTGCTGAAAAACTTAAGTGGACAAAAGTGTGCAGGACAGACTGAACGGTACACCTACTTTTAACTATCTTCCTTCACCTGCCCTTTTTTTTTTTGCCCTTTATTTTGTAAAGTGATGCTGAGAATCGAATCCAGGACATGAGCTACCTCTGCACTAAGCTACCTATCCAGTCTTTTCAAACCACTAAGTTTCCCAGGCTGGGCTTGAACTTGTGGTTCTCCTGCCACAAACTGTGATTACAGGTGTATGCTATCACACCTGGCTGTTCCCTTTCTAACCTGCTTGGAATTACTCAGTCTTTCTTTTTTTTTTTGAGACAGGGTCTCACTATGCAGTTCAGGCTGGCCTTGAGCTCACTTTGTATCCTCAGGCTGGTCTCAAACTCACAACAATCCTCCTGCCTCAGCCTCCCGAGTGCTGGAATTATAGATGTGCACCATCATGCCCAGCTTGCTCAGTCAATTTCATCTTAAGATGTTCACTTTTTTAAAATATTAGCTATCACAACTTCGTTTTAAAGCCCCATTTCATGTCCATATTATCTATGTTGTTTTCTAAGTCAATAATGATCTCAGCCTAAAGAAAACTCTATGGAACTCAATTTCATACGGACAGCAAATTATGTAAATTAATCTTTAAGCAGAGTCCTTTAAAATCAGCTATAAATCTGACTATATCTCAAACCTGACTCTCAAAAATGGTTGCTGACTTTATATTTTGCCATCAAAGAGGCAACGGGGAAACCTAAGTATCTCATGAGTTTAAATCTTTTTCCCACGTACACCTCCTTCCTTTCACGAATCAAGACGGCCACCCTAGGCTTGTAGCCACTCGAGTGAAAGGCCGTGAAGTTCCCCCCTATCACCTTTCTCTATCTCATCGCCCGTCTATGGCCACCTTCATCTCACCCATCATAAAAACCAGGTCAGCTCCCATTTCAAAATATATAGAGAAAAAAAATTTTTACAACAAGGTCCCGCTGTGTAGTCCTGGCTGGCCTTGTGCTCAGGTACGCGGCCAGGCCGGCCTCACACTTGCAGCGGTGGTTCTGCCTCAGCCGCCTGAATGCTGGGATTACAGGCATGTGCCACCTGGCCTGTCATAGAAAATACTTATCCATGACCAAAATCTAGCCCTTCCTGACCATCCCCTCAGCTGCCACCCCGGTCAAGCTCGCCGCATTCTTCTCTGCACTACGCGGGAAGCGCCAGCACCCCGGCTCTGCCCTTGCTTTTCTATGACCTCCAAAGTGAAGTGCGTCCTCCGGTACTCCAAGCCCACGGCTTCCTCTCCCTCGCTCTCTCCATGTAACACCGGTCACACTTTTCCTCCTGTGACTCACACAAAGCCCACCTTTCCGCCTTTAAAGTCTGTACCGCCCATGCCTAGAGCACCCCGCACTCCGACACACGGAGATGCACGCTGTCACTCACCTCAAGTCTTCACAGCGATCCAGTGGGAATCCGCCGTGCACCCCAAGGCACTCAAGATCCCCACCACCCTCCCCTCCTATAGACTATATAACTTTTTAAATAGTGTGTCATTTATTTAGTTATTATTTCCTCTTTTTATTGTTTCTCCATCCCTACCCAAGTACAGGTCCATGCCGGCAAATGATTTTATCTGTTTGGTACATTGGGAAAAAACAGGCTCAGATACAGACACAAATCACATGAAAATACTTCCGCTGCAAAGTAATAATATTACACGAGGTAATTCTCTGCTTACAATATACATTTATTACATACCTCTTCTGCTCCTGTTGTTTTTGACGATATTTGTGCTACTGTTTCTTCTAATTTATTAGCCTTTTCAAGTTGGGCTTTAAGTTGTGCAGCCAGTTCCTTCGAAAAGAAATGAAGTGTGATATGCTGTTTAATTGTCCACTGCAGGATATTACAAATTCACACAATAAAGAAAAACAGTATACCATAAAACCATACAGCCCTCAGCTAACTTCAATTACCAACTCACAGCTCAGTACATACTATGTGTTAATGAACTTAATTTCATTTACAACACCTCAAATACCTGTGGCATTAGAAGGTAAGTCATTTCAAGGTCTCCATCCAAGGAGATGGAAGAAACATAAACATGAGAATAGTTTTATAAAGAACATTTTTATAATTCATATATATTATAAACTCCCAATACTTAAAACTTCAGTTATTTGTGAGAAGAAAGCCATCACAAGATTTAATATATTATTTTCTTCATTGTTGATAAGTAACTTAGAAAAAAATTGTGAATAGGGATGGGGATATAGCTCAGTGGCATAAGTGCCTGCCTGGCAAGTGCAAGGTCCTGAGTTCAATCTCTGGTACCGCAAAAAAAAAGAAAAGAATAAAATTGTGAATATATTTCATTTGACTCTAGAAAATCTATAGGAATTTATATTTAAAAAATCACATATAAAGCAATAAACCAGCTGCACATACAGGCAGATGTTTGTAATCCCAACACTTGGAAGGGGGAGATGGGGGATCACCATGAATTTCAGCCCGCTTAGGCGCCACTACTGCATTCAAGGCCAGTGTGGCCTACACAGAGAAAGTCCATCTCAAAAACACTGAAAAAATGTAAAAAGCAATAAACCACAAAGGAATACAATGAATAAATTTATATGACATAGCATACCATGTTCCACTACAATGGCTCCATGAACAGTGGAGCACATTTTTTAACCTAAGAACCTCCACTAGGTGACCCCTCTTTCACTATTTTAACTAATTCTCCTGTGCTCTCAAAACTCGAGCTTTACTTTCTTGCCATTGCTATCGCAGCTGGTTTCTCTCTCAAACTGACTTTCTCACTACTGGTAGTGCTGCTCTTGGCTTATCTCTCTCAGCAATTTCTGAGCTGAGCTGAAGTGTTACCAAGGACCACACTCAAACAGGCCAGCATGTGCAAAACACGCCTGCTAATAATCTAATGGACATACGAACTAACGAAAACAGAAATATATTAGCTACCTTTGTTCTACTGCAATACGATCAGTTCTACACTGGCAGTATACACACACATAAGATTAATGAAATAGCACTGCATTTTAGTTTACAATTACTACTTTAATAAATATGACTATTGTGACTCCCCAGTGTCACGGCATAGAAAGCCATCTGGCTCTTACTATCATGAGCAATTTAACATGACAGTATAACAGGCAGATAAAATACAATGTACAAATCGATGTATGAACAAATAGCTCTTGTATTCAATCAGAGGTAAATCAGTCTTAAACATTATTACAACAACTCAATGTGCTAATCCAAATAGAACATCTAATATAGTATCAAGCACAAACATCACTTTAAATGGTTAAATAAATGAATCAACCCCCTTTCCTTAAGAGCTCTTTTTTATTTCAGTCTCTTTTTTTGAGGATCTCACTATACAGTTCAGGCTGTCCTTGAACTCACTCTGTAGCCCAAGCTGGCCTTGAACTCACAGCAATCCTCCTGTCTCAGCCTCCCGAGCATTGGGATTACAGGTGTGCACTGGGATTACAGGTGTGTGCCATTATGCCCAGCCAAGAGCTCATTTTTTAAGTCCTTAAGTAAGTCATTCTCATAAAGCAAGAAGCATTCTTAAAAATAACTAAAAATGTAAACATTTTTAGAAAAGTTCCTAGAAAACACAAACATCTTTTAAATCCTTCAGATATGCTCCATAAATTACACACAAAATAAAGTCAACAGAAAAAATAACAAAGCATGCAATTCTCTGGGATCATAAATTTCAGAAATGTGTTAAAGGAGATATTTATTTAGAAAACACTGTTGTTTTCAGAAATATTCAAACATTTGAAGAATTAACAGGCTGGGCACGGTAGGGCATGCGTATAATCCCAGCACTGGGGAGGCTGAGGCAGGAGGATCGTTGCACATTGAAGGCGAGCCTATGCTACAAAGTGAGCTGAATGAAGGCCAGCCTGAACTGCAATTATTTTCAAAGTGTGCCACATCCATGCTATTGAGGAACTTTCAAAATTACTCAGAGTAAGTTTAATCATTCTCTCCACAAGAACAACATATGAGTCTTACCATGTTTCCCATCATCTCTGCCTTAATAATCTTGGCCCCCAACTTGTTCTTCTCATCAACACTCAGGACATGGACAGATTCATCCTCCGGGCTAAGGAGGAACAGGACAGAGTGACAGCGTAAGAAATACAGGTGCAAGCAACAACACCAAGACTCAAAGTTTATCTTAAACAACCTCAATAAAACACTCAGCACCAAAAGTAGATCAACACTCTCATATGTAAAAATGAGACTCAGTGTTCTACCATAAATCAATCAATATTTCAAGGTTCTATTACAGAGCCAGTATAGCATTCCTATAAAGTAACAAATAGGTCAAGAAAGAGTTAAAATATTACAAAATATTTTGAACTGAACAAAAATGTAAACACAGTGTGTCAGGATGTGTGGAATGCCACAAAAGCATTACTTCAGGAGAGCACATGTTAAAGAAAGAATAATCTCCGCTTACACCTAAGGAAGCAGAAAAAGAAGAGCAAATTAAACCCAGTGTAAGCAGAATACAAAAAAAAAAAAAAAAATCAAAGTAAAAATATATGAACAGAAATGGTGGGAGGCTGAAGCAAGAGCACCATTTGAATCCATGAATTCAAGACCAGCCAGGACAACATAGCAAGACCCTATATAATGTATATACAAGGACAGCTGGGATAATTACACTGCTGATACCTATTGGTTTAATGAAAGGAACAGTCAATGCTTAAATTTTATTTTTTAATTTTTTTTCCTTTTTCTTCTTGATCAACTTTGCATGTTTACATCTGGTAATCTGAACAACTAATTTGAAGGCAACAATATGCAATAGAGCAACCACTGTTGAATTCCTATCATCTTGTTTAGTGAAGCTCTGTGTCATTTCTAATTTTTTATAACTTGCTATTCTCCTTAATTGTTTTATCAATCTTGCATTTTTCCATCTGGTAATCTGAGTAACTTTGCTGAAGACAATAATATGTAACATAACAACCACTGTTAATTCCTATCATTTTGTTTTGAAATCCTATTTTTTTATTGTTTTTGTGTTGTTTTTGTCTTTGTTGTTGTTATTGCTTTTCTCTTTAAAATAAAAAATTTACCAATTAAAAAAGCCATCAAGATGCTATATAAAATAATAACAACAAAAAGCACTAAATAAAATAACAAAATTCAATGAAAATAAAAGCTGCTTATACCAACAGTCGAATGCAGAAACAAACTGCCTTACATCCATCAATGAACTATTAATGCATGTACCAATATCACTGAAGCTCAAAACAATTATGTTGAGTGAAAAAATCAGAGTTCTCCCTGCAAAAAAAGAGTGCATAACTATATGGCTCAACCTACATAAGACTTAAGAATGTAAACTTGTACATAATTGAAGAGAGCAGCTAGGAGCTTTCTGCGAGGGGGGGATGGGAAGGTGGGAATAGCAAAGATAGAGAACACCAGGAGATTCTTAGGAGTAAATAGTTTTATAAGAATAAACATCTCAAAACTTACTAAATTGTATACTTATACAGTTTATGATGTAATTATATCCTGGTAAAGTTTTTAAAAATCCTCAAAGGAGAGCAATAAAGTTAAAGGCAGAACATATCTTAAACACTATCATCACCTCCAATATATATACCTATATTACCAGTTTTTCTGAATTCCTAGGCTTTCTCTTACTTTATTGAAATTAACCTATGTTCTCAAAATACCCTCTTAACAAGGACTAGCAAAATATATAACCTAAAACTCAAACCAAAAATTGATCTATTAACCATGTATGAGAATGATTTTAAGTCATGAATTCTTTGCCATAAAAAATATATAAATATTTTAACACATAACATTTGCGTTTTTAAAAATGTCCTTATCTTTGCTATAGCAATGACTTCTCATATTCATCCAAGGAAAGGCAAAATTCTGGTGCTTAGACTAAGACACCTGAAGCACTTGTGGTGCTCACTAGAAAGTAATGAATTTTCCTTCCCCTCGTGTTCTTTCAGTCTGTATCTTAAAAGCAATTAAACAGTAGGGACACTTCCTGAGTATAATCAGAAGAACATTCTAACTTTTTATATGCCTCCATAGATTGAGTTATTGCTTATCTCATAAACTGTACTTTTTGTATGCAATTTTTTTCAGTAATATTTTTAAATCAAAATTCAGAGGTATGTGTCATTTTCATTGTATTATAAATGTAATTTATTTGAATTCTGTTAGTTTACTCATATTTCTGTAACTTTTTACTTCCTAATCAACAAACTTTTTCTCAATTTGCCTTCTTTTTCATTCAATCAATTTTCCAAAACATTGCTTTGAAAATTTACTACTCTTGTTCTTTAGGCAGAAAGTACAGATATTAGTGTAATTTTTTGTATGTTTATATAATGCAAAACAAAGCAACCACAGTTCACACCCTCTTCAAAGAGAATCAGTTCTATTTGTCTCCATTAAGTCTGCCTGAGCTGGGGTCTACCCTTCAAACTACCATCTCCTAAGTAAGAAACTGTGGGGCTTTTCCTCCAGCCTTTTCTGCCTTTCTTTACTTTCCAAGTACTCAAACACCTGACAAGATTTTCCTTTCCAATGAAGTTATGTAATTTGTTTTAATCTCAACATCAATCAGCAAAGATGATTAAAAAAAAAAAAAAACCCTAAGGGAAGGTAACATGTGTAAGGTCATGGTTTCCCTACGACTTCTCCCAACTTTTACTAAGAAACCATCCAACACAAGAGTTCCTCCGAAACTGTTATTTAAGAGGTAACCCACCTTGCAAGCAAACAATTTAATAAAACCAGAAGAACGAAGGACAAAAGCCTTTCTTCAAGTCATCCCTTTCTCTTAAGCAGAAGCTTTAGGGATATCAACATTAACAAAAACTACTACATCAATGTCTACATGGAAATCAGATTCATGCCCACTAATAGATACAAGTAAAAATCAAAGTATAAATACCTACAGACAACTAATCAAATTCTGAGGTTCTACTGCAAACTTTTCACTAAACACTAGAAGTTGTATCTTTATAATGCCAGCTGTTTCCTTCTTCCTTGCAAGAAATGGTTAATTCCTCTTACTAGTATGAGAAAAGGAGGGCGTGGTGGTGTGCGCTAGTGATCCCAGCATTTGAGAGGCTGAGGCAGGAGGATCATTGCGAGTTTGTGACCAGCCTGGGCTACAAAGTGAGCTCAAGGCCAGCCTCAACTGCATAGCAAGACCCTGTCTAAAAAGACAATTAAAAATAAAGGAGTTTTAGAGTCAGACTGACATGGATTCAAATTCACTCTACAATCACTAGCTTTACCACAGAAATTATATTAACCTCTCCAAGGCTTTAAAGTCAAGAAAATCATTAATACCTACTTTCATAGGTATTGGAGCTAAGTGTAGAAATATAATTACAGTAACTGCAGTAACATAATGACATTCAAACACAGCACCTACCCTCAATAATTATTTGTTTCCTTTGTCACTGAGAGCCAATTACTGAGTCACAGCAGACTCTTCCAACCAGCTCTACATTCACCAGACCTAAAATAACCCAATGATGAAATCTCTTCCCCAAAAAAAGGTTAAAAATAAGAATGCCTACAGCTGTGCACAGATACAAGGAAGCAACCAAAGCTTTTCAGAAGTAAGAGCCTCATCCCTGGCTCATGAGTGCACCTCAAGCTCTTCCTGTCCTTCTGCACGTTCGCTCCTGTGATTCCAAACTTCTGTACACTACAGCCTCCTAATCGGTGTATTTACCTCCAATCTCTTCTGTTTTTCAGTGTAACTTTCACATGTCTCTGGAGTCTTTTCAAAATGTAAATCTTATCTGTTTATAATCCTTGAGCTATTTATTGCTCATTTTAAAAATGGTCAAGCATGACTTCTGGAGCCATTTACGAGGTAATAATACTTGTAACATTCCACCTGTGCTCCTCTTACTCAATCATATTTCATAAGTTACTAAGACGCTATCATATGCTATCTACCAGGATTTAGCCACAGATCAGCAGGAGATACATCCTGCTCTCAGGAAAGCAGCACATCACACATTCTAAAATGCCACTGCATACACTCACTTACACCATGCTGCTTTTATCTCCAGGTTCCCCTCCCAAGTTGGTTTCATCTCCTACTTACTAATAAGTTCATCCTTCAGAAAGACCTCACAACTTTGTCCACAACTTTCCTCGACCCTGGTACCATAATATTACCCCAGAAGAGGTCACTGCCCCTTTCAAAGTATAACTACTGTTAACTGCAAATATCTGTTTTTCTACTTATAACTGTATTATGGTACTAAAGGTACCATACCTGTTTAGATTATCTATATAATTGCCTCTCCTATGAGTTCCTTAAAAGGAAATCTGTCAGAATTATTTTTATACCACCAGATCTAGGAAATAAAAGCATTCAGAAGATATAAGATGAATGGCAGACAAATGCATGAGTCATTATAATGGTATGAAGTACAATCTTTAATGCAGAAATAACCACCCCTTGTTACTCTATTCCTTGTTATGCTGACTCAGACCCATTTTTTCAAATTTGAATGGAAGTAACAGAAAAACTTGATTAATGAAGAAAAAAGAGTAATAAACATTTGCCATTAAAAGTATGGCTGATTTTACCTATACTTAAATAAAAATCAAGGGAAGTATCTGCTTCTCAACCAAATAAAAACTTGGCAAAGATTTTTTAAAAGTTCAATAATACTATCAGCAAAGAAGTGGAGGAAAAGTCATGCTCCTGTAAGTACAGCAGTATCAGATACCCATTTCTTGTAAAAGGTCACTTACCTGGGATATGGTTAAAGTATTATCTAAATACTTGTCAGAACAACACATAACAGTCAAATTTAAATTTAAGGTAAACAACAAGGTCTTTTCTCCTAAGTATGTCCAATTATTGCAAGAGAATTATTATTTTTTTATTCACTGATTGTGACATTTAGGCTTACCTATGTCAACTTGATTGGCTTAGTAGCCCCCTAGAGGATCAGTGAAGTACAGGTCCAGATGTTTCTGGGTGTGTCACAGATGTATAATCCTGGGTATTGTACAGGCTCTGAGCCCCTTCCTCTCTAATACTAGCCCCCTATTTTGTTTTCCCAGCCTCAAAGAACTAAACATCTTTGCTCCAAAGGGCCCTTCCACCATGTCAAGGGTCAGATAACTATGGACTGCATCCCATGAAACCATGATCCAGATTAAACCTTTTCTCCTTTAAATTCTGGGAGCCGGCTATTGCACCTCAGAGGCCAAGAAAATAACTAATGCATTAACAGTTACCCCAATTACGTGACACTGTGCAAGTCACTACCTCAGTTCTCTGATTTTGACATCTGCAAAACAAGAGGCCCAGACTGTGATTCTTCCAATTCTAAAGTCAGCTCTATGATTTTTCTTCTAACCCTAAAATTCACTGGTTCTAAAGTACTCTAGAATTCCAGCACTTTTTAAATTCAACATAATTCCCAAAATAACATTAACAGGCTCTAACCATCCTTCACTACATCTCACCAAGCATTCTTCAATGTCTTAGTGTTGTCTTTCTTTAACATAACTCTATATGCTCAGAAATACCTTTTTCTCTCATACATATATAGATGATTATTAGATTTTTCTTTCCCTGTCAAGCCAATCACAAAGTGTATGGAATGCTTCAAACAGTTCTTACATCAAAATCAACAAAACTAGCAAACTGTCTTCAGAGAAAAAAATTATTTTAGTGAGTGCTTGTATTATAGTAGTATCTATCAGAAGTTCACAGTTTAAATAAGATATACAAATATGAAACAATTAAGACAACCAGATGGAACTCTAACAGTGTAAGATTACTTTGCACTTAGCTACAGTCACAGAAATCAAGATCTAGAGATTACCCAAATGCTGTCAACCCTACTGACAGCAGTAACTGGAAAGCAGAAGTAGTCTGCCACCAAGGTACCTGCAGGAAAGCCTGGGGATTGAGCAATGACACATACACACACCCACAGACATTCTCTAACCCCTGCACATTCATTCACTCAATACCATGAATTTCACCTTCAGTTTCCAGTAAAGAAAGCTTTTACCTAAATTAGTACTCCAATTGCCTGGGGCTCCATCCCTCAGTCCAGACTTTGCCAGATCACTCTCCCTTTAAATTACACAGTGTGCCTATAAACCACTTCTCTGGACAGAGCCATTAAGGAAAGCAATTTGCCAGAAACACCATCCCAAACCACAATGTTTATATCTTTTGTTACCACTGGTTTCTATTATTTCCTAAACCTTATTACCTTAGTGTCTCACTCATTTGCTAGTATTTTTAACACACTTTAATGGTCATCAAAGTATAACTTGTCATTATTCTTTGGATAGTTACTTTTTAATATCTATCTCCAAAAAAGCCAGTCCTATAGCTAAATCAAGATTTCCCAGGGTTGATTCCACTCAATCTGGATTTCTTTATCCTTCTGACTCAACCCTACATAAATATAACAGATACAGCAAAAATAAAACCAGTATTATTTTGTTATCCATTTTCCTAATCACTATAGATAGAACCACTACCATACCAATACTTCACTTGTAAAGCTAACATTATATTTGAAACCTATCAACTGTGCAAGTGCATTCTTTCTTCTGTACAAAACTACCACATAATTCACATCTACCTCCACAGGATCTCCAGTATATGTTCACCGCCACATATTTGGACTAAATCTTTCTTTAATTTTATAGACCTTCCTGTGGACATGCAATATTTATGACTGAGCAATGAAGTAGTTCCTTTAAGGGTCTCACTGTGCAGTTCAGGTTGGCCTTGAACTTATTATGCAGCCCAGGCTAGCCTAGAACTTGCAGTAATCCTCCTTCCTCAGCTTCCTGAGGGCTGGAATTAGAAGCACACCATCACACCAGCTTATACTTTTTAAATTGTAAAACAGTAATAAATTTTGAGGAAATACAGCTAATGAATTATTTTAGCTCTTGTTAAAAAAAACTATAAAAAAGTGCAATCTATAAACTACTGCATTACACTGTTAAAATTACGTATCTAATCTCGTCTATCAATTTTAAGAAATATAATACACTCATATCTAATAACTGATATTCTAACACAGGTCATTTCTTTGAATCTTCATGGCCTTAACAGTGATTAGTTTAAAACACAAATAATGAAATACCCAGCAAATGTAGACTTTGAGTCCTGCGAGTGTTCTCTCTCACTCTCAGCTAGTAATTTTTCTCCCATGTCTCCTGAAATGTGTCCATAGTCAGCACTGCTACTTGTTTCCAGTGGTTTTTTACTTGAATGTTTGTCTCCTCGCCCATCAGACTGTCTCCAACATGTTGGTCTTTCTTCATTGTTTTCCGTAGGTTTTCGGAAACCACGCCGCAAAGAACCACGAGCGACTAACGATGAAGAACTAGACGGTTCACACTTTCTAGCCTTGCTGAGAGATGACAGGTCATCATCATCAGAGGGTCTTAAGAATTTAGGTCTCAGATTTCCTGGAGAAGGAAACTCTTGATTTGGCCTTGGACTGAATTCTCCTCTGTGTGATTCTAAAGGTTTGTATCTCTTATCTTTTTCATTATCACTAAATTTACCTTTATTGCTACTGTTTGTAATCTCTTTTGTATCACACCTATCTCTTGGACTTTCATTGTATTTTACTAGCTCTAATTTCCTACTTTCTTGACTCTTTTGTACTTTATCTGAATATGTTGACTTCCTCCACCGTTGTCTACAAGCTTCATTTTTGGATGCAGTTTTTTCAGCTTCTTCTAACTTCAACTGAAATGTTTCCATTGACTACAAAAGAGAAAAATAACACACCTAAAATATGAATTGTTCAGTGTTGTGTCCCTCACATGCCACAGTGCCATGACCCTCTCACAAGGAAAGAAAAACCCACCAAGATGGAGGGGAGAAAAGGATGTGACCCATAGAGTCACCCTCCATCAAAACACTCTAAAAAGTAGGAGCAAACAAGGAAAAATTACCAAATAATCAAAAACATCTCAAAATTGGACCCATTTCAATCAAACTTTTCTGTACTAATATGGAGCATAACACAGAATACAGTGGACACATAATTTTTTTAAGATACTGTAATAAATTACTTCTGATTGGTAGTAAGATTCAAGAGGCTACCATGTTGCTAAAACAAGCAGACTCTTATAAGAAAAGGAATATCTCATAACAAGACTTGAATGAAATGAAATGAAAGACTTGAAAACTGTATGCTACAAAAAATGCCCAGGTGTAACAAAATAGAATAAAAAGTGTTAAAAACCAAATTAGCCTGGGGATTCTCTATAGTTTAGGAATGATGATAAACAGATACAAGTTTTAAGAAAAAAGACACAAGAACAACCGATTCTAAACTATAATCTGCACATGTAGTACTTTCAGAAAGCATAAAGATGATGGAAGAAGAACATTAATAAAAATTAATGGTGTACGAGAAAATTTTCTCTAGCTGATTTTAAGATCAGAAGGATACATTCTAATAGTTTTGGGAGAGTGGGGGTTACACATTAAAAAAAAAGAAGTCTCTCCTGAATCTCCAAACCCAAAAATAAAAACATTCAAAAAAAATTCATCAAAAAAACTGTATTGGTAGAAGCAATACTTAAATATGAGTGTATACACAGATCAGGGTATCACCTAAAATGCAAAGAAAGCAAGCTGGTTCTAAAATATCATATATTGTTGCACAATAAATATCATATATTGTTTACTGTTTCAAGAGTATACTCTTGAATATACTTTATTCACACTTTGAAAAAAAAAAAAAAACTTCGAAAAATGCCAAAACTCTACAATATAGCAAACTCTGGAAGACACCAAAATTTTAAGGGTAGCACTCTCCAGAGGTACACTAAGGAGGCTCTCCACATTACATCTCCTTAAAACAAGAAAATGTTATCTTTATATTAACACACACATTTAAGTTTTACATTCACTGTGCCAATATAAATATGCTACATAAAAGCAGAAAATGATTTTATCAGTATAAATATAAAAGATTTACTATCAGTTCAATTCAAAAATGTTTCATGGCATAAAACAAAGTGAAATGCATTTTTCATATTACCATAATAAGTTATATAGATACTTCCATCACCTTTAGGCTTTCTGAAAGTACTAGCATGTGCAGATTATAGTTTAGAATCAATATCTATATAACTTTTTTTTTAGTCCTTATATAGATACTTACCCCGTATCTTTCAGCTACAATGTCCTCAAATTTTCTGTTTTGTTTTTCAGCTTGTTCTTTCATTCTTTGGTAAGATTTTCTTAGCCAGCTTAATCCACAATCCTCTACTCCTGAGGTTAAATACCAGTAAGAAATGTTAACTGACTTCTTATATGATTATCATAAAATTAACATTTTGATCTACCACTTCCAAAATATAAAAATATGTACTTTAATTGAATACATAAAAAGATAACACACTTCAAGTTCTCAATACTTGAGCACCTATAATGTACAAATTGTAAACCTTTGTCACTACAAAGAAAGAAACGATAAAACTATCTTGAAGAAAATTCCAATTTAAAAGACTGAGTATAAAAGGAGAATAGATATACCTATTAGTAAAATATAATTTGAAATAATTTTGAGTGAGTTCTGGAAATGCAAGTTGTTCTACTTAGTTTTCTCTAAGAGAAAAAAATCAAGATTAATGAACTAATTATTGAAAATATGGTGTGCCAGACATTGTTAAGAAACTCTTAGTAAGGCCCTTCCAAAATATTAAATCATAGAACCAGAATTTGACATCATTATCACTGAGTATTCACTATACTCCAGAGGCTGTGTGAAAAGATTTTCTACTTTCATCTTCTTGATAACTATATAAAAGAGCTACTGCCCAGCGTGGTGGTGCATACCTATAGTCCCAGCATTCTGAGAGACTGAGGCAAGAAGATTCCAAGTTCAACCCCAGCCTGGAGAACTGAGGAAGACCCTGTGTCAAAATTTTTAAAAAGTTAAGGATGTAGCTCACTGTGAAGGCCCTGGGCTTAATTCCAGTACCACAAAAACAGAGGAAGTACAGAGCGGGGGAGGAACAGAAAAACACTAAGACTAACTATCATCACCACCTTTTACAGAGGAATAGATTGGGCTCCAAAAGGTCAGGAAACGTTCCCAAAACCACAGATCCTTCCCTAAATCACAAATTTTATAAGTGAAATGCCAACATCTACTCCAAAGTAGACTGACTGCAAAATCTAACAACACTGTCACCTCCACTCTTTAAGATTTGTAGGTGCCTGTCTCACTCCTGCCATTGGTCTAAACAGAATGGTAGCACAAGCTGTACACACAACAAGGCCTACAGATCTTCTTTTAAAACTTAACTTCAATTCTGGAAACTGAGCCTCTGACGGAGCTGTCATTTCCCCTCCTTCTAGACAAACGTAACACTGGAAAGGGAAGTAGTGAAGGTGTGTCAAAGGGGAGACAACTCTCTAAAGCTTTACGCAAGGCTACTTTCCTCCACCTATCTGGTTCTGCCCCTCCTACCAGCTAAGAGCACCTACCTAAGGTGTAACTGCAACTCCAGGTCTTCTACCCCTAGGTTTAAGAACCTGCTGACTGCCTGCAACACTCAAGGACTGGGTCTGTCAATTCTGTTCCCCCCAAACATGAGTTTATTCACCCACTTTATTTCATCAATAAGCTTATTCACATTACAAATGGAGAGAGTAAAGATCATAAACTCTGTCTGAGCTAACTTACAGCTCCCTTAGCTCTTAAAGGTTTATAAGAC
>PVLD010006967.1:71995-95614 GCA_004027595.1 Dinomys branickii | reverse complement strand
GGATTCTTGCAGATAGGCCACTCAGGTGTTCCTCCCTGGGTGGAGCTCCTTCCCCCCTCACAAAACCCGTTGGGGCGCCTAAGTAGGTCTTCCCACCCGGGAGATCCCGCAGTCCTTAAAGCTGCTTTGATGTCTCTTGCTGGGCTGAGCTTCTTCCCGATTCAGGAAAAACCGGTTAGAGCGCGCACTTAACTCACCCAGCGATCATGCAGACAGGAGTGCCGTTCAGATGTTTTTCCCTGGATAGAGATTTTCCCCAACTCAGAAATCCCGCCGGCCGGTCGCTGTTGCTCCAGTTCGCGCAGCGCTGGCTGCGGGGGTGGGGTTCTGAGTGGGGTCCCGGAGCGCTGCCAGGTTTGGCGCAGTTTGGCCCAGTAGCGCGTTCTCTGTCGGGTTCAGGAGCTGAAGCCGTTCTTCCCTCCACACTCGCTCTCTCGGCTGGTCGTCTTCTTCCCGGAAGTCCTCATTTCTGTCTTCATATTGCCATATTTCATTGTTTGGGTGGTAATCCTCTGGGAGGTTCTCTCTCTGCTGCCTACCCAGTCGCCATCTTCCCAGAAGTTCTCAGGTTCCATTTGTTGATAGGAATCAGTTCTCTTTCTTTGCTTACTGCATGTCTTTCATACAAGACAATAAGCTGAAATAAATGAGGATGATACCTGGCTCCCCCCTGCGCTCTGCCCTGGGGCTAGCTTGGTGGTCACACAAACTGGGTAGTTGATAAGCAGTATTGAATTAAATTGTACAGCTGGGTAAACTCACAAAATTTCTCAGAGCCCTGCCTCTGAATTCCATTATAAGTTGTCTTACTTTAGTTTAGTATGATTGGTTCAATTCTGAAACTTAGTACTGTTTCTTGGGTTAATCCCTATAAATAGATAATTGGGTAGATTTCTCTAGCTTTTAATTTTCATTTTGTGTTAAATATTAGCTACAGTGATATGAACACAGAGACACATAAAAACCATAATATGTATGTTAAAAACAAAACATAGTAGGATAGTAGTAGATTTGGAAGACAGAAGCAGAACCACATTAGAATCCAATGGGTAAGTCATAACCAAGAAGAAAAGGAAGGAAGAGAAAGGACATAACTCCTTGTAGCAATGAAAAAGAAGATACAAACTCAGAAGATATTTAGGAAGTAGAATAAATAGGCAAGGTTGTGGTGGTGTGTACCTGTGTGTATGTCCAAGAACAAGCAAGAGTTGAGAATAACAGTGAGACATAGGGTTCCATGGCAATCATTCAGTCCTTAAAGAGAACTATAAGCCAGAAAATAGATTTGGCCATCATATCAAAGGTGACAAAGTAAATGTAAGGACATAAGGATACACTATCTGTTTCTGAGAAATGTGGTCTGGGCTGGAACATCACGGGATTGTTAGTGAACAGGGATTGATAGTTCGGGACACTAATGCATGACATTTCCCAAGGAGAATATATTTAAGAGAGACGAGGTCTGCAAGTTAGACATTGAGGACCACTGACTTTTAAGGTAAGGGTGAAAGAGCTAAGAGCCTCAGGGATATTTGAGAAGCAGTGGGCAGAGTAGTAGAAAGACAGCCCGAGGAGGGCAGAGGCAGAGGAGTAGAGACACAATGTCAAGTCCTGCTATGGGGATAAATTACATCAACTTTAGAAAGTATTCGCTAGGTTTAGAAGCAAGGGGGCTAGGTGGCATTTACAGGGTTTGTTGTACACTTATCTGGTCTGTTTCAGTCCATTTTGTTGTTCTGTTTATTTGTTGTTTTTCGGAATAGTGCTTGAGTGCAAAGCCAGGTAATAAAGGAGTAAGAAGTAAGGCCAAGCAAGGGAGAGCTCCCACAAACAAATTCCTTTTGGTAAATTATGAAAGTTGTAAGCAAAAACAGGAGCCAAAGTTTGTCTTATAAAGTGGTTTAATCTTATTTCTTTAAAAATATTTTCAATTTTTAATTGCTACACAATAGTTATACATACTTGTGGGGTGCAGGGTGACATTAAGAATATTAACTTTACCCAGTAGTGAGAATATGTGGCAACATAAATTTAAAGTTTCCCATCACTACAGGAAGGTCTGACCTTGGAGACTGGCTATCGCATCACCTCACTTTTCTAAGAATTTAATCATAACTATTTTCATCATAGAATCTTCAGCAGGAGTTTTCACAATTCTCCAGTATGTGTTGTTTCTCAGTTAATTCTGTTTGGGAGTCAGATTCCTCATATTATTTCTGTAGTTCCATAGCCCAATAAGTAATTGCTACTAATAAAATAACTGTGGCTACAGTGATTCCTGTAGATGGACCATCATCCTGTGTGGTCTTCGGAAACCTGGCGGAATGATTTCAGGAATAGGTGAGTTCTGTGGTCATGGGGGAAATCCTTAGGCATCTGCCATATGAAAATTCATGACACATTTACTGCCCCTTTTTGTTGCTTTTGCTTCAGTAGATTCAGAATCTAATAATAATCCTCCTAACATTTTTCAAGCAATTGTAAAACATTTTTATTCTAATGAACTCCAGTGTATAAGCTATCTATCTATAGCATTTATTTGGTGGAAGGTTGCCAATTTGATGAGAATCATGGGCTTTGTTATAATAAACATATCTCTCTTTAACAATACTTGTGGCTCAATTGTATGAACTCGCTACATCCCAATGACTTCATTATGAGCCTAGCTCATCAGTGCTATTTTCTTTTGAGTAGTCTGCTCATTTTGGTGCATGACATTCAAAGGGGTGCAGAAATATATAACAAAAGAAAAGTGAAAATTATTTTCACTGGTTCTTAAATTTTCTGGAGTATTAAACTTAACTAGAATCAAAAGAAGTCTTATTATTTTATTTTTGTATATACCCTGCTGTATAAATACACTACCAATTTTAAGATTTACTTTTAGTTATTTACTGTCAGGTGTTTAGCTTTTTGGAAAAATCAAATAAGCAACTAAAGTATTAAGTTTTGATGCATAGGTTTTAATCCAACATCATGAACTACAAGTGAAGATCTCAGAAAACTGTAGCTAGTATCTGGATAATAAGGCGGATTTCTCACTTGAGAATACCAGCTGAATAAGTAGGATTTGTATAGCCAGGCCAAATTCAAAAGCTTCTACACAGCAACAGAAGCGGTCAACAAAGTGCAGATACAACTTGTAGAATGGTAGAAAATATTTACAAACTGTACTTCTAACAAGGGTTGACACCTGGAATATATAAGAAACTCCAAAAATCCCAACAGCAAAAGACCAAGTAAATCAATTTAAAAATGGACAGTAGACCTAAAAAGACATTTCTCCAAGTAAAACATACAAATGGCTAATAAAGATATGAAAAATATGCTAACTCATTAGTCAGCAGAGAAATGCAAGTCAAAATCACAATGAGACATCACCTCTCTCCAGTAAGGGTTATTTTACCAATGAAACAAAATGAAACAAAGCAAAACAAAAGAAAACACCCTGTAAAAGCAAACAAACAGACAAACAAACCCCACAACAGATAGTTAAGTGCCGGCAAGGAGTTAGAGAAAGGGGAGTCAAGAGTTGAGAACGTCCGATGGGGAACAGAAGGGCTGTGAAGATAAGAAGAATTCAGATAAGTCATGTACATGTACAAACTCTCCTTGGGGAATGTAATCATTATGTACTGTAAACACATACCAACAAAAATAAAAAATAAGAAAACAGGGAATTGGGGCTGGGAATTTAGCTTAGTGATGGGGTGCCTGCCTGGAGAGTGCAAGGTCTTGAGTTCAATTCCTGGCACCAAAAAAAAAAAAATTCAAACCCAGAAAATTGAGCATAAAACTACCATATGATTCATCCATCTCACAACTTGGTATGTAGTTACAGGAAAGGAAATTAGAATGTTGAAGAGAAATCTTCACTTCCGTGCTCAGAATAAGAAATGGAAACCACCTAAATGTCCATTGAACAGTGAGTGTAGAAAATGTGGTATATAGTATTCAGCCATAATAAATAATGAAATCCTGTCATTTACAGCAGTAAGGATGGAACTGCAGCATGTTATGTTAAGTAAAATAAGCCAGACACAGACAAGTGCATCCTCTCACTCAGCTATAGAGTATAAGACAGTTGATCTCACAGAAATTGGTAAGTAGGCTGGAGTTACTATAAGCTGATGAAAGTGGAGATTGGGAAGAGGCTGCTCAGTTGGTATTGAATTATAGTTATAAGTTTGAGTGTGCAGCTGCAAAGTGTGAATTATAAATATTTGAGGACACAGATATGTTAAATCTGATTTAACCTGTCTTCAATATTGTACAATGTCTACTTGTGTCAAAACATCACATGGTACCGATAAATATTCATAATTTTTTATGTTTTTACAGATCAGTTAAAGTAAGTTTCAAAATACACAATTTCTCAAAGTATATATTTTTATTAAGTCAAGAGATGAAGACTGAGTCATCAGATGAGGATATGAATGAATACTTCTGAGACAAAGTACAGGAGCTGAGATCTTGGGCTCTGAGCTGTATCCCTGGGGTGAAATTTTGTTTTCTACATTTATAACCTTAATTGTTTTTGTTTGTTTGCTTGATTGGTTTTTATTTTGCTTTTTACATTGCAATCAGACACAATAAAACCTGTCACAGTATTACGCTAACGACTCAGTGAGATGGAATGCATAAAGACAATTACAATAGCATCTGGCACATGGAACCTAGCAAATAATACTGCATTTGGGCCACTTTTCAGAATAGCCTACTGGCAGTGGCTTCCTGATGAATAACTAGTTACTGCACCATTTTACTGGCAGTTCATTTCTCCACCAACATTGATGTAAATGTAACTGTGAGAGTGCTTAAAATACCAACTGTGGATATGTCACCCCACATAGAAGCGTATATTTCAATGAAAATGATAGCATTTGTGGCACATAGCATATTTCAGAAACTTCATTCTAATTTAGATGAAGTAGTAGAGCCACCTCATGTCTAGTTATTGATTACGAGAGGAATCTGAATATGTGAGTGTTCCCCTGGTTTAAATGCTTGATAAAAGAAAGAAAATGAAATTCAACAAAAGTAGGTATTTTAAAAATCTTGTATAGTACAATTATGTTTCTGGGAAAGAATTTTATTTTGAAATGTGACTAGGGTCCAAGTCTTACCTTCCATGGCTGCATTTCCTAGTTATTAACTGTGTGTAGCAGTGTGCTTGTGGGAGCCGTGTCACCGTGTCAGGAACACGTTTGCTCATTTCTCTCTCTTACTGTTTGCCTGCAGTGAGCTCTCACGTAATTAGGGCTGAATACACTGCACTTTTAAAATTAAACCAAGCCTCTGGGAAAGAATCATGGAAATAGATGGTTAAAGGACACTCAGGCAATTAACAAGCATGATAAAGTTAAAAATTTATGATGGAAAAGTAGGTTAAGAACTTTTCTCTCTTTTTCAAACAAGATTTGTTAATACAGAAAGAATACACCTCAGTTTTATTTCACATAGGAAAATATGTCAAAATGCATCTTCATTTCAGTCAAAAAGGTAATTCTTTGCTCTTTCCCAGTGGATTGTTTTCTATTTTGGGTGTGCGCTTCTAAAAAAACTCTACATTGGATTGAATTTTAAAATTAATCTGAAAATACTTTATGCTTTCTGGGATAATAACAGTATAATAATGAACTAATGAGATTCAAATGTTAAATTTCCAAGAAGAGAGTTTTATCCTTAATGAAGTAATTACTTTTTAAAAATAGAAAATTCATGTACAAGTATAGGTTATTTATGATAGTTTACAAAAAAGACCACAACTGAGAATTAAATATTCCAAATGTTAGCATGTAATTAAATATTACAGCAGTAAAACATCACAGTTCTCCCTTGTGGTATAACATTTTATATAATTTCCCATTTCATTTTCTCTATTAAAGGTGTATTCTCATGTGCCTCCTTACTGGACTAATGATCTCTTGAAAAGTTATGATGGTGCTTCACTCTTTTTGCATATATAGCACTTGAGAGTCCAAGAAAAGGCACTTGGCACTTGGTAAATGTTTACTGAATCCAAGAATTTGTACCTGCAGTCTGATATCTTTTCACAAGCTGCTATTATTTCTTTACTGGTGCACACTTATATACAAATCATTAACAAAATAATAAAAAGAAAAAGAAAGCTAAAATAAAATTTATTATTAAATATTGGCCACATGCCACACGTCACTGGCATGTTATTTTTTATAGTCATAACATCCTTAGGGGAACAGACATTATTTTCTCAAAATTTAAAGTGTAACTTTGAAGAAGTTAATACATCTATTTCAAAACACCTAGTGAATGATATAAAAGAGAGATTTGAATTTATTAGATGTCTTTTGTTCCTGTCTACTTCCAGAATGAACTGTATTAACCAACAATTGAAAATATCTACATCCCCCAAAGTTAGTAGCCACGAAGTTTTCATCCTTTAGAAGACAGGAAAATCTACTTAAATTGAGAGTTAAGATTCTGACTTTCTGATACCGTGTCTGTGTGTTTTCCCCAGCATCATGTTGTATTAAGTTGGTTTGCCCTGATATTATTAGGGTTTTTTTCCTAATATAAATAAAAAAGGAGAGATAAATAGTAGTATTATACTGTTACTCCGTTACAGCCTCACACTTCTTTGTCAACATTAAGACTTCTTTATTCTTCCATTTTCTTTTTTATTATATAATAAATACAAAAGCTACATGCAGAAGATTTATTATTTATTATAAGAACAACACCCTTAAATTCACATATAGGACAAGATACAGTTCTAGAGCCACCTGAAGAAATCACCCATATGGGCACTCGAAGTCACAGGCCTCTTGTACTGTGTGCAATAACAGCTTTTCTCTTGCAGAAGTTGTGTACTTAAATTTTTCTACATTCATCATGAATGTACATTTCTGGATTGTATAGTTTTGTGTGTCCCCAACTAGATTTTTAAGCTACTTAAAAGATATTTAAAGTGTGTCTTAATGTACAAGATCCCCTCCATTCCACTTTGTCTTAGCATTTCTCTGATGAAGGCCCTGTGTGGCAGGCCCGTTAGTTCTCCCAGAGTGGATTGCTGGTTATGTGCCTACACATATGCATTCACGCATGCTTCTTCATCCACTGTGGGTCTAACCTGCAAGGGATCGGACTCAGAGTTCATCTCGAGCACAAAACTATAGGTGGTTTTTTGTTCATTCATCTTGAAAATGCAAGGTCTGGTATTTGCTATTCATGGCGTTGACGCTTAATATCTAGATGCATTAAATGTGGCTGGCAAAATCATGCTTTTAGTAATTGTATAAAAATACAACTTATTTCTCACATATTACTGAAATCAATACCAGGACACCTGTTTCTTCTTCTGTTGGTTATATTTTGGTTTAGATCCTATAGAAAGGATAGAAAAATGCCTAACTCTTTTGCTTACCTGTGCTTCCAAGTAATGAATAAGGTTCTTAGGAGATTCAGTAAGAAATCATTTTTTACAACTTTACAAACTCAAATTTAAAAATCAGATGGGTTTAAATTTATTTACATTGTTATCCTTTTTGAAAGCCATGTCTGGCATCTTCAAGTGAGTTCCTGATTCTTTTAGCTAAGACCGTTTTCATCATTGATAACTTCCTTTCTATGCAGTATGGCAAGCTGTTCCCAGCTCTTAATGTAGGTTTCCTGCCCCATACCCAAGGTCAGCCATGTCTCCCTTTCAGATTGATGTGGACCTCTTGTGCAGATCTCATTGCAGTTTGAGCTACTTCCAGCAATTATCTGTTGGCATGTGGGAGTCACCTGTCCCATGGTCTGTCAGATGCCATTGTGTTCTTCCTCCCACGGAGTTTCAAGGATCACAAGTCTTACAGTTCCTGAAGACTTGTTTCACCTTACTCATTTTTGAGGTTTATGGAAACAGTTTGCTCTCAACTTTTCTTCTGGTTTGTCTAATTGATTTGGTTTTTGTTTTTGCTCTTTGTTCTTCTGTTCTCCATGTACAAGTCTAAGCTGCCACTACTGCAGCTATCTTTTCAGACTCAAGCTGCCTTTGCTTTTGAAAATGTTGGCAACTTTAATTTTCTTGCAATCAAAATCTATCACTATTTACTTTACAGAAGGACAAATTTACAGTGCTCACTGGGAAATCTTTGATTGGAATTTGTTTTTCTTTTAGTTTGATGGGCACACTTTTAAAAATATAACTGGTTCCTATGAAATTCAATTTCAAAATTAATCCTCTTTTACAATATTGACTTGGTATTTATTAATTAAATTTAGAGGAACATAGTGTCAATTTCCCTTCCCTAAAAAATTTGGCTTTAAATGTACATTATTATATCAAACAACACAATTTGTCAAAGCAGAAGAAAATAGAGATGATATAAACCAGAATGTAATATCATTCTTTCTAAATGTCACGGCCCAAAGGAATACATTAGCAACTGTGTTTTTATTAAGATAGCATATGTTCTATAGGCAATGACATTTAAATAGTTTCTATAGGTCTGTCAAAGAAAAGGTGTCCCAAGTACTACAAACATTAATTGTTTCTATTTACCCCAAGTTTTTATGTTAAAAGTCCCAGTGTTTGGAGTTGGAGCCTTTAAAGGGGCAGGTCATGGGGGTCAACTTCTCTTAAATGGATATACGTCCTTTACAAAAGACACCCCAAGAGATCTCTAGCCCCTTCACCTTGTGAAGTTACAATAAGAGGATGGCCATTTAGGAGAAACGGAGCCTCCACTAGACATAAATCTCTGAGCATCCTGCTCTTGGCCTTCCCAGTTTCCAGACTAAGAGAAATTAACTTCACTTGCTTGTAAGCAACCTAGTCTATGATACTTGGTTATAGCTAGCTGAATGGACCAAGACACCAATATACACACTGGAAAGTAAAAAAAGACATGAAAGCAAGCATTATAATAAATAGAATAAAGGCATGCATATGTATTTAAAAATAATTCCATCCCTTGATTTTATCTATTTTAAAGCAAAATCATCTTAAAGTAGAATTTTGTTCATACTTTACTTTGCTTTACATGACTTTCAATGTATCTCATCATTAAAACTGTGAGGTATATACAGATTTGCTAAGGTGATGTAGGTATTTCTAGAGCAGGTTATACCTTTCTGTTTTATAATCAGAAGATACATATGAAATTCAGGTGATTTTTCTGAAGATTTCATACATATTACTCATGATGACAAACCAGATCATACTGGAAAGTGATAAAGTACTGTATTTGAAGTAAACCAGTATCTCAGGAAATAGATCTTCTGGGAATAAAGCTTGTTTGTATGAATTCCAACCATGATGAACATTAGCACATAAACATACACGTATGCAGACATACACACACACACACACACACACACACACACACACACACACACACTATAAGTCATGTGAAGGTAGGATGAGGGACACACCTGCAGTGGAACGCTGCCTGTTGGCCTTAACCCAAATAATGACCACAGGCTCAGTCTTGCTAACGTCGTAAAGTGTCAATAATCTGTGTCTCCTCACCAGCCTGTCCCTGAAGGATTTCCCACTTCTCACTCTTTAGTTTCTTCCCCATTAAAATGTAAAATGATCTGACATAAACCATTTCTTAATGATGCTTAGGTTGAGTATATTCACAATGACTACCATATTTTTGGTTCTTTAAATTTTCATGCCTAATAGTAGAAAATAACGTCTTTGTCATGATAGGAGTGGACAAACTTCCGGATTTGGTGGGTGATAGGAACTGTTCAGAGGTGAATCTTAAATCACATTAGGTTTAAATGTCTAAAGCTGATTTACTACTTTGGGATGATCCAGCAAAAGGTCAAAAGATACACTGATAGAATAACAAATGGGGCTGAGGTTTCAAAACGTAAGTTGGTAGTGCTGTCCTTGGCATGATTGTGTGATTTTTCTCTCCTTCTTCTTGAAAGAGAACTGAGCCTGCACTCCTGACACACATTGTGGGTTTGGTTGGCGTACTTGAATGAAAGACCACTAGTGATTCAGGGCAGCTGGAAAACAAACACTTAGGTCATCTGCTATGAGATTTAGCCATTTGGAAACAGTCTCAATGGGTTAGATGGGGATCAGGTGTAAAATGATTAGCAGATACTTGTGGAGAGGACTGGGCTGGCCTAAGATATCTTAAGTCACAAAAGCTGATGTCACGTTGCATCTGAGTGAGGAACCCAGCTAGTGTTAGACCGGCTGTTAGATGGATGTGCAGACGTGTGTCAGTTATTTCTCCCAAAGTCTATCTGAGAAGATTCAGAGTAGCATTGAAGGTACGGATTCCAGCAAGATTAGCAAATTTTCAGAAAACTGCAATCGTGAAATTATGTGCCACATACATACAACATAGCGTAATTGCTTTATATATCCATGCATTTCTTATTGAAAATGCATTCATTTTGCACTTTAAAAAAATCACAGCTTTTTCTCATTGTACTCAAAATACATTAACATTTAATACTCATAATATTGAGAAATCTTGTTAATTTATGATTTTTTTATGTATATGGAACGACTAAAAACTAATAGAAATTAACTCAAGAGGTAGAGGAGGATACAAAGTTTAATTATACCTAATTGAATATACTAATAACATATTGGTCCTTTCATAACTAAGCAAATATTTCATATATCATTCTTTAAAAACAGAGTTCATAATTGAAGCTTAACATAAATTTATAAATGATATGATAGATATAAGATTTTCAATTTAGAAAATATTGTTTGTAGAATGTGTGTTTATTTTTATCCATTATTTTTAATTGACTTTTTTAGACTATAAATGATATGATAGATATAAGATTTTCAATTTAGAAAATATTGTTTGTAGAATGTGTGTTTATTTTTATCCATTATTTTTAATTGACTTTTTTAGACTCAGGAAATATTTTTACTGAGAGAAGCAACCCAGTTCTCTATAGAGTTTTTTCCTTTTTGCTGATTGTTTTTATAGCTGTGCTTTCAGATACATCTGTGGAACTTTAAACATATAGACTTCACAGCTCTCATGAAATATTTATAAATTATCAGCTTCTCACTGGAGATATTTTTAAATTGTTGAGTACTTATCCCAAAGATCTAATTTACATGATTCATAATAGGCAGCTGAAAGGCAAGTTTCTGTATAGGTGATGACTAAAAGTCAACAGAAATGAACCTTTTAGTATTACATTTTAAAGTGCACCTGACAGGGAGCTTTGCATCAGACCTGGAAGGTTTTTACTTGTTATTTGCATATCTAGATACTTTTTTGTCAAATAAGAAAAACTTAGTTTGCCTTAAATATGAAAATTTTTAAAATGTGAAAATAATAATGGAAAATAATTTGGGGGACTTTATGTATTCATACTTAAAATTGTGAGTAATAAACTAAAGTAATAGCGTGATTCTGCTGTGTCTTTCTTCAGATATAACATATAAAGTGACATTTGTGACCTCTGCTTGGTGGGTGTGGTTTAGAATGTTTACCAGGTGATGATGTTAGCTACAGAAAACTTTATTTGCAGACAAACATTTCTTTATTAACTGCATCCCCCACGTGTGATGCTGCTATAAGGAAAGAACTATGCTATTTGAAAAAGCCGCTGATGTCTAGGGATGCTTGAATGGAACTTGAAAAAATTTAGAAAGTTCCAGGGGTCAAAGATGGAAGAAATTGAGCAACTGAATAAATAAATTAGTATTAAATCATATTAATCATATTCCAAACTATGAACAAGTATCTGTGATCCAAACTGCTATACATAAGTGATGTAATCAGTAAAGAGACTTGCAAGTAATTTATATGGGTATTGTACCTTGAAGGAGGCAGATTATAAGTCCTCATTTCATAATTGTATGCTGTCAATACTGATTTTTTTTTCAAAGAATGGGTTGAGAAATCTGACCTAGATGACCAAAAAGGTGTTAACTCTTTACTTCCCAAAACAGTCATTGGACACAAGAATAGTCTGAGAAACTATCATAGCCAAGAGCAGTTAAGGAGACAGGACAATTACATGGTAATGTGGAATCCTGGATAGGATCCTAGAAGAGAAAAAGCACATTAGGTAGGAGGGAGAGGCAGAGGGAGAAGAACAGTGGGAGAATGGGAGGGAGGGGGAGAGAGAGAGAGAGAGGTGCAGTGAGACAAAAATTTTTATAGTAACAGTCTCAAGAAACAGAGGCATGATTAAAGCTATAAGTTTCTGCATTTAAAATCATTTTTAGCTTTTGAATTTCATTATGATATTAGAATAATAGTATTTGAAAAACTATTTTGTAGATGAGGACAATAAAATTGTTTCTAGCATTTTCTGCCCAAAGACACTAATCATTAAGGCAACTTTGTGCGTGCACAGTCGGTGTGTACCTTCTTTGTAAGATGTTCACAGAAGCAAAGACAAGTAATCATCCACTCTTACATGGTATTTTATGACTGATGAAATACTGGGTGCAGTAGTACACTGATTTAAACATATGTCTAACATTGAATAATTTATGTTACACAACATTCTAGCTCTTTCCTTTTGATTTCGCCATGACTTGGAAATTCAGAAGAGAAAGCTTTTCAAAATGAAGGTTTAACTAAAGAATTTAATCATTTTTTGGAATAAACATCTTTGTGTTTCTTAGCAGCTTTAAACTGCTAAGAAACAAATGTATTATCTGCTAACTTATAGTCAATGATTTTACAAGAATGTCTTGTATGTAGCAATGACAGGTTTTCTGACACCCATGATTTTATTTACATTTGTGGTAACTTAGAAGAGAAAGCATGTCAGTCACATGAAACATAGTCTTCATATTTAATTCTGGTCTGCAGTGAAACACCATATACAGTTTCTACTATTCATAGTGGATACAGCAATTGGAATTGACTTTTTTCCCTCAATTCTACCGTCATGATTTCATGTTTCATTGTGACTGGGAGTTGCTCAACATACGAATATTGAATTGAAATTATTATAAATCTCCTAGGTGCTAGATAAATTTGATGAGTTAAGTGTGAACCTTGGTATTAAGGGTCCTATGATCTGCTGAGGATGTGAGGAAGAGGATGAAGCAGCTGGATAGCACTTTAATAATGCATTGACATGTACAGTGTCAGGTAATCTAATATAAACTGAAATTATTTGCTGGTAATGAACATTAGGGTCAGCAGGACACAGCGTTTATAAGACTGTTAAGTTCTGAGAGAGAGTGGAGGGAGGCACCTTTTAAACTAGACCTTCAGTGACAGGTGTGATTTGGTTGGTGGAGATGGGGAGAACAACCATGTCGAGTAGAGAATCCGATGTACATAATTAAAGAACAGCAGGAGAGGATGGAGGGGCTATGAAGGAAGGTGCAGAGGAGTATCAGCAGTAAACTTGTTTTCTCAAAAATGATTGAGAAATACGTTTGAATTTTCATATTGTTAATGCACTTAGTTGTTTTGGCACATTTTACAGAATTAAAAATAATTTCATCCTGTGACTTATCATGCAGGGTTTTAAAATTTACATATCACCCGTATATATCAGTTATTACTAAACATATTTGTGTGAATTTGTTTTGTAAAATGTGCTCTTTGCTTAGAATTTTTAAGCGAAAATAATTTGGAGATCTTTTATGGAGAAATAATTTTTTAGCTTGTAGAATTATGTTAGTGTATGTGCTGTTCATATTATCGCTTTTTTTCCAGTAGGCAAATCCTTAAGTAATAGAGTTTATGTAGATATAGACTGAACATTAAAGAAATTTATATTTGCAAATTACAGCAGAGTAAATGGAAGTTTCTTTAGATTTAAATAATGCAAAAACATAACATTTTAAGAAATTATACCCATTTAGATGCATGGCCCAGAAACACGTAATATTTGCCTCTTGATAGTTTTCTCAACAGCCTTCAACATGGGGACTTATGCCGTTGTCCTTCACATAAAGTGCACTATGTTATATACTTCTTTGAGAGCAATATTTCAAACAAGCACAGAGCCTAATTAGAAATTAAAGTTCTTATCTAGGTTCAGTGGTTGAACGCCAAAATATATGACCTGCATTGGTTTTAAAGTGTGGCAGTTGCCTTTTTTTGTTATGTAAGAAAAAAATTAACTCTGATAAAGCACATCATGTTCTTAAATTGGTCTTTTGTCATTTTCGTAAGTGCCTGTGTAAGCATTGCCACATCTGTGATTCGAAGGAAGTTACTTCAATTTATGTCTCATTTTGCCTTCTAAGCAGTGTCTATATTTCTCACACATTCACTCTTCATATTCATTTATTATTGATAGGCTTTATATCATCAGATTTACAATGTCAGGTTTCTTCTAGTCTTGAAAAGTAGAGGACAAATAATACTCCCCCCATCACAAAGGGGATAGGAAACACTGTAAACTTATCTAAGCAAATAAAAAAGAAACACATCTCACAAATTCTAAGAAGCTTTCTAAGGCCTACCAATCTTTATTTCTTTGTTGACAATCCCATTAATACATGATTCATAAAATCAGGTATCTTCACATAAACTCTTGTTCGCAATTTATAATTTGTCCATATTATGACATTGCGATTGTTTTTCTAATGACCCCTAGCACTGCATGATCAATCTAGGAATGCATTCTTTATTTATATTTCTCAAATTCTAGGTATCTCTTTTAAACTCATATCCTACATTTTCTGTTGCTTTGCTAACCCTGAGCTTTCTGTTCTCCTTTACTAATGCTTACTCATTCTCTCCTTTCTCTCTATCACTAAACTAGGATTATATCTCCAATATTCCTATTCTTCAGATTCAGTTTTAAAACTGGAACAAAATATCTTCACTTGTGTGTTCTTCCAGTCTCCTTAACAAGCTCATGTCCAAAAAAGGAATCAAATCCTAGCATATCAGATCTTAATTACTCATTTCTAAGTATCACTTTTGTACCGTTGTTCTCAAAATTTTAGAATCAGCTTCCCTTTCCACCTGTCCTGCCATCTCTGAATTATACATTGTTTCAAGGTAGAACATTGTTCCTCGTTCTCCCTTATTTCCACTGTCATCCACTAGTCAGACTGTCACCACCTTCACCGTGTCATATGACCATCACCTTCCCACCGAACTCGCTTTCTATTCCAGTTCTTCATTCATATTGTTTTCAGAACAGTTTTTCAACAGAGTTATATTTCATTGTGCCACTCTGCTTGTGAAGATTTTCTAAACATTCCTTTTGTTTGCCATTTCAGTTCCAAATCCTTTTTAGTTACTTGCAGATTCATTTGCAATGGAAGTCCAGTTGACTCTTTTCTCTTTAGAGAACTGAAGCTCTCCCAGACTTTCAGTTCCTACTTTATTTCCATGATTTCTGTCTAGATTCTCAAATACTCATATTTTATTCCTCTTGGCGCCTCCATATTGCCCCGCCATTCATTCTGTCAGATCTAACTTCACTAAACACTCTTCTCTCTCTTTTAGGTAGATGGTTTCCATTTTTTGTCTTCTACTTCATTTTTGGGAAATTTGTCACAAAGCTACGTAACAACTATCGCATGAGTCTAGAAAAATTAAGCATCAGTTGCTTAACCATTCACACTCATACTGCTTTCACTTTATGCATGTTATTCTTAAGCTGGTGTCACTATTCCTGACTCTCTTATTTAGTAAAGAGCTGAGCCATGCCTGTAAAGATGAATGCAGTTATTTTACATATTTTATGGGAAAACATTCACTCTTTGGACAAATGTGTCAAGATAATCAATATGGACATTCTCAAAATTTAGCTTTTGCTATTTAAGTTCCATAGTATCACATGTAAAAAAAGTATAATTTCTGATCACATACTTTCCTGCAGTTTACCACAATTAAATATTTTTTAGCCCGGTTTATGAAGTTTGAATTTAAGTTTTAAGGTGAGAGCCACCATTCTAGATTATTCTTAGGTGTGAACAGAAAACATTGTGATTATTAGTAACCTGTACTACTTCTGTTTGTCTTGATACAATCTGTATCGAATTAAATTATGTGGTTTTTCACGGCTTACTTGATAAAGTAGTTACTTGATAATTAATTACTACAAGACATATTTGGAGCACCCAGTGGATGTTGGATGCTGAAGATACAGTCTATGATTCTACTCCCTGTTGGACTTTCTGAATACTTTTTTTCTTCTGAAATTATCTCGTTAGGTATCTGTAGAACTATCTGTAGAATATGTGGCTGAGTTGTGTCGACTGATACTTGAAAGTCTAGCAAATGGAGTGTTCTGGCTAAGGAAGCAACTTTACTTCAGATCTTCTTACATTTTCCCACATTGCCAATTTTCTGCCTCCCAATTCTGCATAACAGATGCTGTGGAGGTGCCACTGCTTGGCTCTGGTGTGGATTTGACACATCCTAAGGCTCATGTGCTGCACAGGTTGACAGGAGGAAGAGGAGTGGCTGTGTCTCAGAGACCTTGGAGTTGTGCTGGGGGAGTTAGCAGCCTCCTCAAGGGTGGGAAGGTAAGGAAGCCTGGAGCAGGGCTGGAAGAGTTTCAAGCACTTGCAGGAAGCAATTGTGCAGATTGAGAAAGCACAAAGACTAAGGAATTAGATTAGCTAGGCTAAAGCCCTGTGATTAGTCTGAGGATTAGTGAGAGAAAAGGTCAGAGAGGTTGGGTAAGAATGGAAATGAAGACATTTATATCCATTTTGCATCGCCAAAAGTTTCTGTGTGATCCAGTTCTCATAATCATATTCTGTAGGTTGCTATTTCTCTTTCAATCTCTTCTGCTATTATAGGATGCTATATGATTTTTGAAATGGTGATTTTTGATTTAATAATCTCAATGCACAAGAAAATTGTTATTTCAATAATTGCTATTTTTCTTGGATCTTTCCTTTTTTACAGGTATGTCTCTAGTTCCAAGAAAAGTCTGAAATTGAGCTGGGTGTTGTGCTACTTAGATCATCCCAGTACTATGGGAGGCTCAGGCAGAAAGATTTTGAGTTTGAGACCAGCTTGGGCAAATTAGCATCCCAGCGAGACACTGCTCAAAATTAAAAAAAAAAAAAAACAATTATAAAGGCTGTACTGTATCTCAGTACTAAGGCCTTGGATTTAATCCTCAATATTACCCAAAAAATCTGAAATTTTATTTTCTCATAGGTTTTCTGTTTGGGTTGTTTGCTTTTTTCACTGTTGAAGAAGCTAGACACACAGCTTAGCACTTAAATCACCTGGGTGGAAGCCGTAGCTTTTAAATATAAATTGAAATGTACAAATCACAAAAATGTCTTGAAATATTTAGTACATTTATGATTAATTTTAAAAATTCCCTCTAAGTCACTGGCCTACACGACAAAGCAGAGGCAAGTTCCACCTACTTATGAGACTCAGGTGTCTATTGAACAGCATCTTGTTGTGTTTTTATTTCCTTCAAAACAGGAAAGGTGTAATAAATACGTTGAATGATGAAGGAAGGGATGAAAAGCAAGGGTACAAAGCATATTTTAATTACACCTACTCAAAACCATACCTATATGACTTTATAGGAATGGAGTGGGTATTTATTGGATTCATTTGTAGGTGACGGAAAATTTCTCATTGTACTGGCAGTTCTGTTTAAAATATGCCCTACTGTTTGTATGAATTGCCAGATAATTAAAGAAACTTGGTCCTCAATTCTCAAATGCTCCATAGCAAATGTTACTCGGCCCACACACTCTTGATATTTGTTACAAACCTGGAAACATATGCTCCTGCTAGAATCACTTTCTTCCTTAACACAGCCACAATTCTGCTACTCAGATAGTACACAGCTGCCAGTGGGTGAAAACCTCGGATTAGTTCAACTATGAAATAATATCTTTAAACATTACTGTTTTAGGAAAAAATACCCTATAATCTAAATGGAAATGTCACCCTTATTCATCCATTATAGGATTCTAAGTCTGTCTAAATGAATAATCTTTAACTTCAAGAATATGCTGTTAAAATAAATAAGCTGGTATTTATTGTGACATTAAGGTGGTATTTATTATTGTGAAGAAAAAGCACTATAAATTTATAATAAACAGAATTTATCACTTTCTAATTGAGATTTTATTTGATTGTATTCTTGTCTATTATGATCATACATTTTAAACTCCTTGGGAAAATAAAGACTTTAAATGAAAAAATATTACACTTCTGCAATTTCTTTCTTTCTCTTTTTTTTTTTTTGGTATTGGGGATCAAACTCAGGAACCTGTGCTTGCCAGGCAGGCACTTGCACCACTGAGCTATCTCCTCAGCCCTAAACTTCTGATATAGCCTTCAATTTATTTTATATCAGAGCAGATAAAGCCTTATGCTTAGGCCTTTGAACTTTTCATGGTACTTAATCCCTTCAGTGTTATCTTGTGTCTAGTTCTCTTGGTGCCCCTAGTGGCAAATTAGTGAGTTACTTGTCAAGGTACTCCATGATACGGCCCCCTCTGCCTTTCCCAAATTAGGCGGGTTTAATGCTCAGTGTTTGTGTTATCCCATGCACCCAAACAAGTTTTTGTGGTTATGTAGGTCAGATACCAAGTCACTGACTCTATGAAACCCTGGTTAACGCTCCTGCTGTTCCCCCAAAGAGGATATGACCACTGTCCTTTATGAGTTCTAGCACACAGCTGCACTGAACATAATATCTTATGAGATTATTTATTTATCCTTCTTAGACCATCTCTTCTTGTGGTCTGGGCTGTATCGAATTCTGTCTGTGGGGAAAGAAAAATACGTGCTTAGAAAGCAGCTCACGTTTGTTGATAAATTAGTTTTTGTGCAATGAATAAATGTGAAACCCCAGTAACTTCTCAGCAAATACTGTCTTTCAATTTCCTTAATTATTAGTACTTAACCTTAAACAGATAATGAGTTGTCTGTCTTTTGGAAACTCAAGTAACTTGTATACTATTTACAAACATTTTAAATCCTTTCTTGGTCTTATTTAAGTACAATTCCTCATTTTCTAATTAATTTTGGAGATTCTTGAGGGGAGTATTTTGTGTATAATTCATATGTGCATTCTTTCTGCAGTGCCAAGAACGGTATCTGCTCTGTAAAAGAGAACCAACACATATTTGTTGGTGTTATTATGTCGCTATTGTGAGAAAATATTTGGTGTGAAATTTGATGCTTGCTTTCCTATTGATTTACTTCACCTTTAGAGCCTCTGAACTGATCATGGTAAATAGAATAGTGCGATCTATTTTTACGCTAATGAGGAAATAACTCAGAAAAATCCCCTCTGACAAAGTCTAGTCACAGGGACAAATAAACTATCATTCTGATTGTGTGGGACGATAGGCAAACTCGCACTATCTTCCTGAAAGGCACAGAACCCAAGGTAGCTGAGCCACTGAGCTGTGCTGAGGGTGTCATAATCTACTCTGCATTTGAACTGGGCCTTCCTTTCAGACAACAGTTGTGTGAAATGTACATGTCTAGGGCGGGTGACTGCTAACAACAGGTGAACATGGGCCACTGCTCACTGCTGCCACAGTAAATGTGTCTTTCCTTTGTTTCTTTAGAGTCCCTCTGAAATCCTTGAATTATCCAGGCACTGAGTGTGGCAGAAGAAGTTAAAGCTCTGAATTTGATCAAGGGTTCAAAGCTATCAGTTTTCTTTTTCTTTTTTCTTTTTTGCTTGTAAGAAATGAAGAAAAGTCCTTAACTCAATGGCTTGAGTTTTTTTGGTCAAATTTACTTTCGCTTACCTCTCTGTTCAGAATATCAAATAAGACAATTCTACAAAGTATTTATTATCTAATACAGTGAGATAATTATTATATCTAGAAATAAAGTGATGAATACATTTTAAAATGCTAATAAAAAATAGACACTTTCCAGATCTAAGGGGACAACAAGGCATTTGGACATTGACTCTGCACTGCCTATCATATGTCAAACTGAAAAAATAACACAAAGGATCTATGTGGTGTCCATGACTTCTGAAGAATAAGGTAGTTTGGTTTTGTAAAATTGGCAGAATGTTAAGAGGCAATGTCAAAATGACTTGTATTCCTAACTATGAGAAAGATTAAAATGGATGATTTGAAAATAATGAATGTGGTGGAACAATTATGAAAGCAGTGAGACAATCATTCTGAAATTAAAACCTCTACACCTGAATGAAAGCCATGTATTTGGATATTGAAGAATTCAGTGTTCTTTCTTTTTATAGTTAAATTTTTGTGTTTGTTGGTACATGTTTGCAGTGCATGATGATTATAGTCCTCATGGGGAGCTGGCGCATGTGTGTAAAACATCATCATTCTTTTTCTTCCCCCTTTTCCCTCTCCTTCCCCTACCTCCATCACTTAGTTCCCTTCCCTTTTCCAAAAGATATACTTCCCTATTTCCTACTGTGTTGGTTACTTTTCTCTTGTTGCTGGGACAAAACACCTGACACCCAAAATGAAGGAAGGAAAGGTTTATTTAGCTCATAGTTTGTGGACGTTTCAGTCCGTAATCAGCTGGCTCCAGGGCAGGGCGGCACATGACAACAGAGCCTCCGTTCACGGTGGCAGAAGACAGCAAAATCAGCGAGAGCAAAAAGGGAGGAACAAGCGAGAAGACTCCTTTTGTCCCTTACATTTTATGCAGGCTCTGCCCCCCCCCCCCCCCCCCAGGTTGAATGTAGCCCTCGCACCCATAATCCCAGCATTGAATGAATCACTGAATCAGTCGTAAACTCTAGATGCACTCCCCCATGACTGCACGAGGTTTTCGGGGAACATCTAGATACAAACCATAGCATTCTGCCCCTGTCCCCCCGCCAAAGACTCATGCAAACTCCTTTCTGCAAAAGGCATTTAGTCCATCTCCAAGCTGCCAAGGTCCTAACAGTTTTAAGCATTGCTCAAAAGTCCAAGTCCCAAATCTTCTCTGGGATTTAAGGCAAACTCTTAGGCGTGAGCCCCTGTACAAATGAAAAGAAAGTCAAACATTTCCGACATTCAATGGCACAATTAGACGTTTTCATTACAAAAGTTAGAAATGGGGATACAAAGGAAGGGGACTAAAGCAGGTAAAAAATCCAGCAGGGCAAACATTTAGTCCTGTAGTTCCATGGGTTGCATCTGTGGTAATTTGTGGCAAGTTGTGAGCTCCATAGGGCCTGTGTGGCTCCACCTGAAAAGCACTGCTGGTGGTTATAACTCCCATAGCTTCTCTCTTAGGCCTGCTCTGCTGTCTCCTGGCAACTTTCCTCAAATGTTCCGTGTTTCTGGTTTTTTCAACGTTTTGGGGTCTCCACTACATCTTTGTTTTCTCATTTATAGCCTCACACACTGCCCTTTCAGGGGCACACTGCCTGGCCTGTCAGGCCTTCTGAAATCAGGGTGGAAGTTGCCTTAACCCCACAGCTCTTGCATTCTCCATGTACCTAGACCCAGTGCTACAGGTCTTCTGCCAGCTTTAGCAGTAGTCAGGCTTCCCCCCCTCTTGGCTGTAGGGTTCAAGTACCTGGATTGCTGAGCGCTCTGAATCTAGTTCTGGGGAACAAATTTTCTGTGCTGCTGTATTTGGGCACATGGTGCGGTCATTTGCCAACATTCTGGAGAATGTCACTCTGTAGATTTCTTCTCAAACCAAAGTTTGTCACCTCTTCAGTTTTGAGGCTGCAAAGGATGTAGACTTTCTGCTTCTTGTGATGCCCTCAGGCCATATTTCTATTCTCCTGTTCCATCTCAGCAGTGGAGATTTCCTTAGTTCTGTCTTTGTAGTACACAGCTTTCCTGGAGTGTCTTTTCTGGCTAAACTCATATTTTAAATTGTCCTGCTAAGGTTTCTGCTCTTGATTGTTGTTATGGTTGATACATTGTGTCAACTTGGGGAGTGCAGAGGTTTGGCTGAGTGAGTCAGCAGGAAGCCAGGGTGCTTACTTTGTGTACATCCTCAGCCTGTGGAAGAGGTCATGGAGATTATGTGAGTGTTACATGCCCCCTGGGTGGGGTTAAGCTGTTTACAGTGTAGGGGAAGGAAAGAGCCTGCGTTGCTGCCATTCCTCCCTTTTGCTGGTTGTTTTTGCTGTGCTCTTCTGCCCTGAACAGTTTGCCCTCTGCCATGTGCCACTCTGCCTCAGAACCAGCCTTGTATGGACTGAAACCTCCACAAACTGTAAGCTAAATAAACCTTTCCTTTTTTCCTTTTGGGTGTTGGGTATTTTGTCTCAGCAACGAGAGAAAAGTAACCAAGACAATTGTCAACGTAGATCTGTTTAAAAGCCTGCAACAATAGGCATGCCTATGGCTTGATAGTCAGCTGCCTTGAAATTTTTCTGACAGTTTAATTAGTCTACTGCCCTTAATCTCAGGCAAAGACTTTGAACATGAGCAAAATGCAAATACTTTCTGCCAGACCCTAACACACATCATCTTTAGTCCAACTACCAATGCAGTCCTTTCCAGCAGAAACTTCCAAAACCTTTACTGGCAGAATTTCTACTGGCCTTCTGGTCCTATGAGCTGTGACCAGAATCTCCCATACAGAACCTAAGGCATTCCAGCTCTACTCTCTCAGGTGATATCTTTGAACATTTCCAAACTCTGTCACAAATCGTTCCTAAAGGCACTTGAACCACGTGGTCAGGTATAGTCAGACATGACTCCACTCCTGGTACCAAATTCTGTGTTGATTACTTTTCTCTCATTGCCTGAATACCTGACATCCAAAATTAAGGAAGGAAAGGTTTATTTAGCTCACAGTTTATGGAGGTTTCAATCCATAATCAGCTGGTTCCAAGGCAGGGGGTGGTGTGGCAGAGCAGCAACAGTTCATGGCAGTGGAAGACAGTAAAAATGGCAAGAACAAAAGTGAGCAAAAGTATTCTTTTTGTCTCTTATATTGTGTGCAGGCTACTCACTCCAGGGCAGGTGTAGCACTCACATCCATAATTCCAGCATTGCTCCAAGAATCAGTTACAAACTCTAGAATCCTGCCTCCATGACTGCATGAGGCTTTGGGGGGGAATCTAGATGCAAAGTATAACACCTGCCACTTATACTTCATTTGTTCTTTTTGTATACATTGGATTTTTAAGATATAAGAAACTGTATGATATTTTAGCTTGTATGTCTATTTCACTTAGCATTATAGTCTCAAGGTGCATAGTTTATACTTCCTTATGGCAGCATAGTACTTTATTGTATATAAATGTCACATTTTATGTTTTCGTTAAACTTTCTTCTGTTTAACATTTCATAGTGTTTGAATGAAAGTATCCCTGCAAACATAAAGACTTCTAAAACTAATAGTCACTCATGGGTTTTTTTTTAAATTTTATTTTAAAGACAAAAGAATGGAGACATATGAACCAGAAAAGCCATAAACAATACAGAAAATACAAAGTTATACAGAATATAGTAGGGAATTAGCACTGGATGTTGTATTACATAGTTATCTTCACATTAGTTGACACAAAAACATTAAAGGAAATACCAAATTATAGAGAAGATAGTAGGGAATTTGCAATGGATACTGTATAATATAAAGTTATCTTCACTTCTGTTAATACAAAAACGATTGAGGAAATACAGAATTATAGAGAACATAGAAGGGAATTAGCTCTGGATGCTGTCCTACATAATGTTACCTTCACCTTTGTTACTCAGTTACACAGATGATGGCCCATTTGATCATTCAATTTTTCTCCTCCCTCATCTCCGTTGCCCTACCA
>PVLD010006967.1:0-71895 GCA_004027595.1 Dinomys branickii | reverse complement strand
TACCTTGGGAAAAGATATAGCTGCCTCAGACTATACTATAACATACATGGGTGTATACAAACTGCCATGGTTGGAGGTGGGAAAGCACATATGGTCACAGCGGACCGCCCGGCTCCACCCTGTTGTCATGCTATGGGTGGAGGCGGGTCCAGTCCATGAGGTGCCCTGAGCAGGGCCCTCAGTGGAGCAGCCACCAGGCCCACTGCGGAGAAGCAGCGGGGCAGCCACGGGGCCCAAAGCGGAGCAGCTGTTGGGCCCTCAGCAGAGCAGCCACGGGGCACGCACCCCCATCGGGGTGCCCTCTGTGACCCTTTTGGCTCTGTCCCGTTGCCTTGATGCCAGAGGTCCTTTCTTCTCCTCCCACCTCCTCCTGATCTCCAGCATTACCGTTCCCCACCCCTTGCAGCTGGGCAATGAGTCTCCGAAACTGAAGCTGTAAATGTGGAAACGAGGGTGTGGGCCAAGGGTGTGCTTGGAGCAGCGACCTCCTCCCTCTCCATCTTGTCTCCCTCCAACTGCGCCATGGCAGATCTCCGATCCCCTCCTCCAGAGGAGGTTTTGCTTAGTCTTTCCGAGGGTTTCAGTTCCCATTTCAGATCCTTCTCGAGTTCAGGATGTCCACGTCTTTCCTTTCTGTCCTTCACATGTTGCTATATTCCTATGTCTGAGTGGCATTCCCCCTGGAGATTCTCTCTCTGCTGCCTACCCGGTCACCATGAGTTCATACAAGGTTCATACATGCAAGCAGTATGGAGACACTCTTGTTGTTCATATTAGTAGTTTGGGGTGAGTCCTGAAGCCTGTGGACTCGTCCCATTGCTGTCAGGAACAGGTGGTGATTGCACAGGCCACCAAGGCTCAAGGTGCTCACAGAGGGCGTTCAGGGTGGGAGCTGAAGCCCAGTAACTCAGTTCATGCTTCCTGCTTGATGTTGGAATGAGAAGGGCGTGGGGCCATGTGATCCACCTCCATCTGCAGCTCTCTCTTGCTGTTGTGCTCCAGTTCCCGTTTGTTCCTTGGCTGGATCCCTGGGAGTTGCTGTTGCTCTGATGTGGGTGCCGATGCACCCCACCGCTCCCCACTGGCAGCCGCCCACAGAGTGGAGAGGCAGGAGGCCACAGCCTGGAGGCAGGCATAGAGCTGGGTGTGGTGGGATGTGTACTGGCTGCTCTGGCTCCACCTTGCCTCCCGGTGCTGATTAGGAAGGTTGCTGCAGGGTGGGGACTCCGCTTCAGTGGCTGTTGCAACCTCTTATCCTCATACTGGATTTGACAACAGTTCCCAACCACCATTGCCTCTTTTCCTGGCTGTGCCCTCTCCTCTCTAGACCTGGACCAGCTCTTGGAACTCCGCTCTCCCCTGGCCGAGTTGGGAGGCTTCCATGAGCGTGGGTCTCTCAAGCCGCAGCTGCAATCACTGGAACGAGGGCTTGGGCCAAGAGTGTGTTTGAAGCAGTGGCTTCCTCTTTCTCCGTCTCTTCTCTCTCCGACTGTGCCGCAGCGGCCCTCCGATCCTTTCCTCCAGGAGAGGTTTTGCTTGGTCTTTCCTAGGGCTTCAGTTCTCATTTCAGATGCTTCTTGGGTTCAGGGTACACACCTCTCTCCTTTCTGTCTTCATATTGCTATATTCCATTGTCTATGTGGTAATCCTCTGGGAGGTTCTCTCTCTGCCGCCTACCCGGTCGCCATCTTCCCAGAAGTCCACTCATGGGTTTTGAAATTGAAGCATCTTCAAAGTCTGCATTATAGAACTATACTATAAATAAAACAATCTAATATCACACTTGTGACCTCAATTTACTTATTTTTTTTGGCGCTGGGGATTGAACCCTGGGTTTTTACACATCCCCAAACCTTTTAGTATTATTATTATTATTATTGGTGTAATTTTAAAATTAAAATTTAGATTTAACTTTTGGGACAGATCCTGACTAAATCCCTGAATTGCCCACACTGGGCCTGACCTTGCAGTCCTCCTGTCTCTGCCTTGCAGAATTCTGGGATTATAGGCATCACATGCCTGGCTAATTTGCTGACTTTTGTAGTAGAGTTCATGGTAACAGAACACATTTTTATTGAAGATGACATGGCCTCTGACAGTTGGACTCCTTGGAGAACTCTAAATTTAAACATAATGAGCTATTTTATACACTATTTCTACTTACCCTTCATAAATTAAGAATTTGCTTTTGTAGAGAGTCTACATACCATCATAGACCACTGTAGCACAGGCAAACTTAATGTTCACAGAGTTGTATTCTACTCTGTACCCTTTGATTAAAGCCTTAGACTAGTGAAGTAAATTCATGGGTAACAATTAGGGATTAATGTTTGGATCCAGAAGACTGTAAATCATGGCCTTTATCTAAAGTGTATTGGAATGACACAGTCAATGTGTCCTTTGAATTACACCTTTCTTCCTATTAGCAATATATATTTATGGTTTGCTAGACAATATTGGTAGACATTTTGGTTGGCTAAAAATAAGAGCTAAAATAGTATTTTGGGATATTGTTATTATTATTATTTTGGGTATTTAATAAGTTATTATTGACACCGTATTATGGTAAGGGATTCACTGTTCACTATTATGTGCACTCAGATGGCAAACACATTGATTAAATTAGGATAGCAATTTGTGGCCAGGAGATCTGTTAGTCTGGGGATGGGTGAAAAGGGGAACTGAGGAACTGCAAAGCAAGTTGGCTGGAAGTGACACTGCAATATGTTGAACTTGGGTATTAGGAACAAGAGGGACTAGATGACATTTGTTGGGAAAGAGCAAAGATAGAGTCTGAATAATAGAGTCATTTTAAAATTTAGCTGGGAATCATGTCCATACAAGTAAGCTTTACGTATAGAATTGTTATATACTTCAAAGGATTTTGAATAATTGTATTTCACTTTGTGAACAATATGGAAGTCTCATATAAATAGGGTGCAGTTTGCTGAAGCTATTAGAAACAGGAAAATTAGCATGTAAAATAACGATACTGTAAAAATTTCACCCAGGACGATAGCAATGAAACTAAATGGAAAGTTCAGTAGGAAAATTATTATGTTAGATAAAATAAACAGCTAAGCAAATGCTCAAATGCCAAGCTTGGCAGAGATAACTTAGAGGTAATTCTTAAGCTTTATTATTAAGAGGATAGATAAAAAAGAAACCTATGTTATAATAAACAGAAATGAAAATATTAGATAAATTAATTTAAGCCCACAAGTCCAATAATTTAAATTTATTCAAAGCTGTTGAGATGGTTGTTCCCATGAGAGCGGTGGAGGCCACTTGGTGTGCAGGACACAGTTATAAATGCATTATTCCGGCACCAATATGAAGCTGCATGACAGGTTTGCACACTTTTTATATTAACCTGGTAGTTAGATGTGTAGGGCTGATAAGGCCAAAGGAACTAGTGGGTAAAGGGAGTGAACTGGGAAAAATAGTAGTTGCTTTAGAATGGCCCATCAATGGTAAAAGAAGAGGAGTCAGGTAAGGATTTAGGGAATTGTTTCTACAGACTAATACAGAATTATGAGTGAGAAGCTGATAATGTGCAATAATTGAAACCAAAGATTTGAAAGAGTTACAAGTAGGAAGGGTAAGCAGTTACAATTGTAAAGTTACATAAGCAAGTTACATACATAAGTGAGCAACATAAGGTATTGCTGGTCTAAAAGTTAACACACTCAAAGTGGACAAAATAGGTTTCCTTTTACCTGCATGTGTACAGATCTTAATATTTTCATAGTGTTTTAAATTTCTATTTCATTTTTTAATCCTAATAAGTTGTTCATGTAATTAGCTAAAATTATTTATCTCCTGCTCATCTCATGTTCTCATTTGGCAAATTGCTAGTTTACTAAAAAAAACACTTAAATACCTCTAAATATGGCCTTAATTTTATCATTAAGTTAGACTAAACTTCCCTTCAGATAGGATCATTTAGCAAAGTTTTATATATTAGGAAATCTAACATATTTCTACTTAAAGTTTTCTGTATTTGAGTTGTTTGCATTTTCTGATATCTAACTCTGGAGCCACTATTCCTGGGTAATAAATTTGTCCTTGTATGACGTGAAAGTATGAGGTCAAACACACACACACATACACACACACACACACACACACCACATCAAAAAACAAGAACAAAAAACTGACAGACCTGATCAATGAAACTCTTTTGCAAAGCTTACGGAAGGTATATATTTTATTGCAGTCCCAGTGTGACTATTCTCTGAATTTGAGTAGCAGGGTTTATTGCTGACAGTGAAGTCTGAGGACATGTCAGATCAAAGTTCAGGCATTGGTTGCTGAGGCTGCTGAACTGTCACTAAGAACACTTAGAAAAAGAACCAAGAATTCAAAGGAAGCCACCTTCAAATGTACTTCAGCAGAAACGTGCCTCCCCTCATCATTGGGCTATAATAAGACTTCTGATAATTCAACAGTTTTAAGTAAAATTTGGAACATGCTTGTGAGGGCTACGTGCTGTTACAAAGGAAATATAGCAAGATGTTTTCTTATGTATTTGTTTCCTTAAATGGACAAATCAGTTGGTACAAATTTGTCTGATTTATGATTGATTTCTAAAAATAAAATTTAACTGATGCCTTGGGAGCAGTTTTCTAAGTAAAATACAAAAAACATTTGTACTACATCTAGTGGGGTTTTTCTCCCAGAGCACCCATGACTTTGATACCAGTGACATTTCACAGAAGCACAACATTATAGCTCTGAATCTGCAAAAGAGGTGCTATATTCCATGGAAACTTAGGAAGAGAAGTTACCTCTTGGGAATTCTGTTTGATTGTTTCTTTTAAAAATGAATCTTAAGTGTGAGTTGATGGGACAGGCTTATTGCATCCTTTAACTTAAACTGTGAAAGGATAAAATAGCTGTGACGAGCCTAGTTCCCCGCTAGGAACTACCAAAAGTCTTTTTCTACTTAATGAGAAAAATTTATTCTATGAGAGAGAAGGGAGAAGAGAACAATTCATTCAATACTGAATGATTGTAAAGTCAACCATTTTTAGTACCAAAGTGTGGCAATGTTTAAAATCACTTTACGGCTTTAAGTTAGAAATATCTGACATCAAATTATTCCAACCAGAGCAGATACCGTAAGGTGCTGGGGCAGGGAGAGTTGAAGACAGGGAATGGTTCTTATTAGGCAACAAGGAAGTTGTCTTTATTTATCCCAAGCTTTGGAGGGATGCTCCTGGGTTGAGTAAAAGAAGTGTGGCTGAATTTGGAATTCTTCATAGTTTATTGTTCTGAGCTGCTTTTCACAATGCCTCTTTCTCCCTCCTCTTTGCATTCTTTCCATAAAAGGTAAACTGTTCTGGACAATAGATTATTTTCATAGTATTTAAAATTACAACATTAGTGATAATATTAATTATAATTAGAAATATTATTTTCTTTAACCTATTTTATTATTTCAGAAATAAAGTAAAATAATTGCCTCAATTAGTATCCTGCTCTAATGGTCAAGACTGATGGTTTTCTGGGGAGTGTTTGCTCTACTCTGATAGTGTTTTAGAGAAGGGAACTTTGTATAGAAGTGTTTCTTTCTCTGCTACTTTGGGTTGATGGAAGTTTATTGTAAAGATGGAAAGATAAGTGAAGGATCCTAGCAGTGCTAAGTTTTTTTGTGAACTGGAACCTTATTCAGGATCCCATAAGTATAGCACCATAACAATGTCCACAGTTTTTTTTCTCAGCTCTCTCTGTCTTCTGTGTTACACCTTCTGTACTTCACACACGTCATTGTATGTGATCATCTTGCAGAGGAAATCTGAGGGTAGCAGGAAAATGCTGTCATGACAACGAAGTACCTTAGCCCTGATTATTCAGCTGTGGACCTTGCATTTGAACTCCTGTCTGCTTTCAGAGTCCCACCAGGACCTTTCATAAGTTCTGTTTCTAGGAGGAAGATGAGTTTCTACTACTATAAGTTTTATAATGTGCCAAATCAGGAGTCAAGTCCAAAATTCTTTTGTTTGCTGTTTTTCTAACCTAAGAATTATTCTTAACTTCTTTGTTTCACTTTATACTTTAATATATTCTGTTATTCATAGCTTGTTGTCCTAATATAAAAATTTTCTTTAAATATCTCCACTAAAGTTAATGTTTCCATTTAAAATTAACATATATATATATATATATATAGTTAGTATTTGCCATGTTACATTTACTTTGTACATTACAGCAGAAAATAGACAAGATATACTTTTGTACTTCAAAGAATTTAAGTCCAGTAATAATGAAGAAAACAAAAAAGAACACAATTTTATTTGTGTAATAATACACAAATAAATAAATAAATATTGAAAGCTTGCTTTGGGACTAGGGCCAAAAATGGGGGAAAGTGGGGAAAGAGAGAAATGACTAGGCAAAGTAGAGAGGATTTTTAGGACAGTTATACTACTCATGTATTATACATGCCACTATAATTTATCCAAACCCATAGACTGTGTAACAGCAACAGTGAACCCTAACATAAAGTGTGGACTCTGGGGTGATAATGACGGGCAATGCAGGCTCATCATTTGTAACAAACGTCTATGTGTGCTGGATTATGCTGCCAGTGGGATTGGCTGTGCATGTAGCAGGGCAGGGAATTTGAAAAATCACTGTACTCTCTGGAAAATTTTTCTGTGACTCTAAATTGGTCTAAAAATATAATCTATTAAGAACAAAACTAAGAAACTCATTGTCAGAGTAGGATTATAGAATTGGTAGAATACTGAGAGGTAGAAGGACAGAGAGAATAGACATGACCTTATGGCAGAGCATGCCAGGGACACCTGCCGGGGTGGGATGCTCACCATAAATTCCATAAGGAACAGTCGGAGAAAAGCAGGGGAGGCCATGCCACGGACTACCTTGACAACAGGATTGAGTCATTTTTGTTGTAACTGAGAGAGTCATTGATGGCTTTTGCCCTGAAAAATTACTTGTTAGGCAGCTTGCTTTGGGACTAGGGCCTAGAACTGATCACGCAGGATAGAAGACTCATGGGGAATTCTGAGCAAGAGGTAGCACTGACTGAACCCGAGAGATAAGAATGAACCTAGGAAGATGAGATGGATAGGAAAGACAATTTGGGTTTAAAATCTGTGACATAGAAATTGGGAATAAAGGCAAGTGAGAGCCTGATTATCCAATAGAAAGTTTTCTGAACTAAGAGTGAGAAAGAGACAATCGTGGACGTTGGTGTAAGAGGCTAACGAGGTCAGTCTGCAAGAACACATGTTGTGTTTTAAAAACGAAGGTTATGTCACACTTGTAGAATAGATACCAACTGCATTTTCTTTGACTACCAAAGGAAGCAATCTTTGTTAACCAAAGACAGTATTATATTATCCAAGGTCTATAACCAAATCTGTGTTCATGCTGTAAAATGGTCAACGATATGTTAGGAGGATAGTATGAGGGTCAGTGGAGCTTCTTCGTGTGGGTACTGAGGTGTCAGATAGGGTTGATACTGCTAAGAAAAAGCTGTGCTGTGGTAACATTATTGCCATGATAAAGAATGAATGAGACTTCATTATTCATCTCTATTGACTAAGAGGAACAGAATATTAGTGTTTTAAAAAATTTTTCAATTTTAGTGAGAAATACAAGGATGTCTGTAATTTTCCGTGAACTCTTGGCTGTTCCCTGCAAAGCCGGAGCTCTTCTGCTAAGTAAGGAAGAGCAAATGGGTGATGACTGCACCGCCAGCATCAGGCGTCACAGACCCCGTGATTTGCATATATTATCTTTTAATTCTCTTAATCCACAAACTATACATTTGTTCCTTTAATCTTAATTTTACTGATGAAAAAATTTAGGATTAGAATATTTTTATAATTTCTCCCAGGTAAAGAACTAGTAAGGAGATCTGAATGAGGACAGCTTTGTTTTGAATTGAAAAGGGCAAATGAATAAATACATTTTTATGTTTAACCTACAATATTAAGGGATTCTCTATGGTGGAGGCATTGTAACATAGGTGTGATTTTATTTTATTTTTATTTTTCACTGACACAAAACATAAATGTTGCACATATTAATAGGATACCATGCAATGTTGTAAGCTATGTTTTAGATATTAGAATCAGAGTTTTAGTAATTGATTAGATAGGGGATTGGGTAGATTTGTGGCCAATAGTTATCGGAGATGTTTCCAAAGTTTCTGAGCTGCAAAGCACATACAGAGTTGTTCCTTTCTTCTAGATGGAGGCATGTGGAGAATAGAAGTGGTACAAGATATTACAAGTTTGAGGTTAGGCATGCTGCATGAGGGGAATGTGAGTTATGCAAGGAGGTAGATTTTATAGGCTGCTGCGTATGTGGTTCTGCAGGCTTGGAAGATAGGGATGGTGTGGAACAAAGCTTTATAGAGTCATCTGTTGCGAGTTCATTAAAGGCATGAATGAGTACATATTTCCCAAGGAGGTGATGCAGAACAGAAGGAAGGGTTATGTGACACCCACGGGATCAGTGGCCTTCAAGGGGGGACAGAGAGAGAAGCTGGCAGAAAAGACTGATGATAGTGTCCAGAAATGAAAATCCTCAGGGTACAGGTGATTTCATTTTAGTGTTGAGTGATGTCATTTGTTTGTGAAATTACAATATTGCTTCTCTCGTACATCTGTCCTCTGTCTTCAGTGTATTAAATGACACATTGTGCATCTCCATTAAGAAGAGAGAAAAAACCAGAAGAATTTTTTTTTTCCTAATTGCATTTCCATTAAGAAGAGGGGGGAAAAATCAGAAAAAATGGTTTTATTTCTAACTGCTGTTGTGTGATGTGTTACTAATATGAGTAATTCTACACTTGTTTATAAATGTACAATTAGATTTTAACAGACATATTAGTGATAACTTCAAAACGGCAAATATTTACATAATCTTGGGCTAGAGACAAAGCCTTTTATAGCTGTTTCTTGTACTACTACTTTCATACCAGGAGTCTTTCATAATTATGTGTAATAATAATTTAAAAGGTTTGTGCAAATATAACCCTTACCAAAATGTAGCTCACATTCTGTGAATTAATATGGGAAAAAATTCTTGGTTAATAGAAATTCTTATATTGAAGTTTGTATTATTTATGCAATACCAGAAGAAAATACCTATGATTAGGATGAAGTAAATCATGTTTCTGTTTTATGATTATACAGTTGTGTTAATTTTTCCTCATATAAATACATATATAGAGTAATTTTGAAATAACCATTATGAAAATAATATTATAGTCATTCTTGATAAATTTAAACTGTATAAATTTAAACTGTATAAACTTGAGACAAAATTCCTGGTTTCCTCCAGTTTCAAGTGAAGCTAAGAATGTTTTCAAGTGTTGCTAGTAATGATAGACATGGTCAAAATTAAATCAGAAATTTTAATCAGGGAATTACTTTGAAAAAGCAATGTAGTGTTTTTAAAGTAGCTGTTCAATGAAATAGTGATAAGTTTAAATTTTAGGTGATTCTAACTTTAAATACAGTAGAATCTGCTCTCTTCTTTATATCATCAGACTAAAATTAGATTTATTTCAAGAAAAAAGAATAAAACACAAACATTTTGAATACTGTAAATCTCTAAGCTATGTTGGAATCCATGGTGGGCCTAGTTTGTACTCTTAGATATTTGTAGCACCATCAGTTTTAGAATACTCTACAATGACTATTATTCTAATCTGTAATTGGTAAATTAATACATAGATCATTCTAAAGCTCTTCTAAAATGCCTTCTCACGGGCAGGTTTCTTGGGATGGGTTGTCCAGTCTTCTATTTCTTTTTTGTGTCCATCCATATTTTGCATCAGCTATATAGGGAGTTTGCTTTTGCCTTTCCTAGATAAATGGTGGTATATTCCTGAAATTTATTCGTATAGTCCTTTTAGCAAATTATTTTTAGAATTCTGCAACTGTAATGGCTTGGTTAAAGAATATATTAGTTTCATATAGAATTGAGACCATTGAAGGAACTATATTTAAGAACACTGCACTGTTCTTTTATTCATGTATTTCACCATAAATCATCAATAAATTTTGTTTGTGAGGAGGAGAATGGAATAGTTACTTTCTACATCTTAAAATCTGATTTTTTTATTTGTTGTAGGTTTTATTGGGATTTAATAATGCTAATAATGATGGTTGGAAATCTGGTCATCATACCAGTTGGAATCACCTTCTTTACAGAGCAAACAACAACACCTTGGATTATTTTCAATGTGGCATCAGACACCGTTTTCCTATTGGACCTCATCATGAATTTTAGGACTGGGACTGTCAATGAGGACAGTTCTGAAATCATCCTGGACCCTAAAGTGATCAAGATGAACTATTTAAAAAGCTGGTTTGTGGTTGACTTCATCTCATCGATTCCAGTGGATTATATCTTTCTTATTGTAGAAAAAGGAATGGATTCAGAAGTTTACAAGACAGCCAGGGCACTTCGCATTGTGAGGTTTACAAAAATTCTCAGTCTCTTGCGCTTACTACGACTTTCAAGGTTAATTAGATATATACACCAGTGGGAAGAGGTAAGTCATACCTTTTTCTTTCTTATAGCCAGTATTTTATTATGACTGTTTGGATGTGAATGTGCCATGTGTAATATGTTATACGAAATCTGAGTACAAAGCTTTCTTTCAGTACGGATTTGGGTGAATAAATGATATATTTCTGTCTCCAAAAGAAATGATCAAATACTAGAGTTGAATAAACTGAAGAAAGTTAGTGATTACAAGCAACAGTCTTATGTTAATTTAGTACATTTTAAATTTAATTAATGTAATTTTTTCTAATCAATACAACTGTTCTCCTTTGGAGGATTCTTTTTATATAACATGAATACATCAAGTACCGTATTTGATAAACATGAGTGGGCTCTGAGGTAGAGTATCTCTAAAAGATAGTGTCGTGTGTATTTCCTATATATTAAACTGCAGTCAATTTATGTTCAAAGGTGATACACTGTGATTATTTCCAAGTTGTATATATAAAATCTTGGACTGTAGCTTAATATGGTTGCTCATTTTTATACCCTGCCAAGAGTTACTTATTACAGTTTTTCCTTATTAGTGCATTTCATAATACTTAAATCAGCATATGCAGGAGAGAAATTACTACCTATAGAACACAAATAATACGGTGAATAACTGGAGTGAATTGCCGGTCAGGGCCCTGTGTGGCTGAGTGGGGCCTGCTATTCTCAGGTAATAGGTGGCCCTGAAAAGGGTGCAACCAACTGGAGTGTGCAAAGGTGTGAGTTCAATGGGCCATTATTAAGCAATGTGTTCATGTCTCTGATTCCAAAATCTGCATGTTAACCTTTTTGACTTTTTTTTCTAAGTCAGCCTTTTTGTGTCAATAATAACCGGAATTTTATCATCCACATAAAAACGAGAATCAAAAAGGCCTGTAGAGTGTTTCACCCAGCACTAATGACAGCGGTACTTGCCATGGATTGTTTCTCTACTCCTACAGAATGCTTTTTAGCATTTTGAAGATAAATTGTGCCTTTAAACAAGTCACAAATAGAAGTTCTTTTTGCTTTCTGTGTGGCTGTAGCAATGTTTTGTGTGTGCTTCTCTGTGACATTTTGGTTCACAGGATTTCAGGAAATGACATGCCATAATAAAACACTGCATAATACACTGATGAAAAGGCATAAAAATGGCATGTTCTTAAAATATGGGTATGGAATACATTTAAAATCAAACGAAGTATGTTTGAGAAATTGGATTCATCTTGTAATTTTTCTCTAAATAACATATTCCAGCTAAAGTGGAATACATGTTCAATTCCCAAAACTTCTTTTGTACCAGTTTGAGATTAATATCAAACCAATATAATTGATGATAGTATTTATTGAGGGCTTATTATTTGTCAAGCAGTATGTTTTATTCTTCACATTAATTAGCTCATGGAATCTCCTTCACAACACAGAGGGGTAGATGCAATTGTTATCTTCATTATACAGGGAAGGGGAGTTAAACAGAATAATGTGCCCCAAATTCACAGAGGTCGTAAGCGGGGGGAGCTGGGATTCTAACTGTAACTCCATATCCAGTGTTCTTAACTTGCAAAATTGTAAGGGTTCGCACTCTATCACATATTCGTTCCATCATCCATTCTTAACATTTCACCGTTTATTGATTATATAAGAAATTGTAGAGAACTATTCTTGGCTAAAACTGTGATCCATGCAACATAACAGATTTGAATAGCTACCTCTTAAAAGAAGGCCACAACATATTTTAACAAATAATCTGTGAAAGAAAAGTCAGTGATATAAATACCCAGTCAATTAAAAATACAGTAGGCAATGTGGCTATTTTTAATGTTTTGTGGTTTTAACCCAGTTACCCGAGAGAATGGCAGCAGGAGGAACAGATGGCACCGTATCAGATAAAATGGCAGGCCATGTGGTTGCAGAAGAGGACACTCCTTAACTCTGATGTCCTTTGTTCCTGGCAGGGGTCAGAGGCACCTAGATGTGTGTGTAACACAGCAATGATTTAAAGATGCCATTCACGAACATCAGCTTGCTGCCATAATGAGTGCAAAATGCAGTGTAATAAGCACTTAGAGATACTTGGTAACCAAATATATTCAGGACAGAGTTGTGAGTTGGTAAGACCTTTTAATAAATAAATAACCTTAGTAATAAGTGAACCATAAGCTCATTGAAGAGAAGAATCTTCTCTTGATTATATGGTACCACCCATATAATATCGTATACCATGGTTGTTTGGTGCCTGTTAGTAATACTGTTAAACAAGGAAGAAACACATTCATGATTCAGAATTTAATACAAATTCATTATTCCACCCACATGACTGAAACCATAATCACAAAGAAACTTGAATCGTTCCCAAACTGACAAATCTGTACCTGATTTTTTAAATACCACCAGGATATGTTTACAAGTAGAAATACAACAGATACATCAGAAGAGGTAGCACTGCGAGCTTTGGGAATAAGACTGCAGAGGAAGCTTTGCGTTCACCCACATGTCTTCGAGTGCTGAGTGTTTTAGTACCAAGCTGGCTAGTGCTAAATTCAGCAAATTTGGGGAAGTGATGTGTGAAGTCTGGAAGCTGCCACTGTTCTAAATGAATCATTCTCTAGGAAAGCGGCAGCCTTCTATAGGAAATTACTTCCATCTTCAACAATTAATTTTTTTTTTTAATGATCTGGTCTGAATTAGTTTAATTGAAAAACACCAAGAAGCACCAAAGCCAGGTATATATTATGAATGGAATACAGAAAGTTTGCTATTTAACCTTTTTATTATATCATTACAAAGTTAAAGGAAGAGGCTATTACAGTAGCAAACTGCTGATACAGGAAACTAATTTATGAAATGCTGTAGTGTTAAGATGTCAGGAGGGAGCTTTTTCTCATGAGCCAATTATAAGATAAATGGCTTTGGGATGCAGAAATAGAGCTGACACTGGACTGAAACTTTATATATATATATATTGTCAGGTAAAGTGAAAATCTGAGACAATTTAGATAAATCAGGACAGAAATTTTCTTGTCTAATAACTCCATAAAACTGAGGTATTTTTCCTACTCTTGTATTTTGGTTTAAAAAATAATTATCTTGATTCAGTGTTGTTGCTGTTATTGTTGTATTTCAAGTGGTGACAGTGATCTCAGCCAGATTGCTATTTTGTAACCTATCACAAAGGGAATCAGTTCTCTATGATCCTCCTAAAAGAGACATATGGTGAAGAAATCCTCGGAAATTAAATGGAATGGTATTAAGAATTTGTGACAATCACAAGCCACTGAAGAGATAAAGTGTAGATTAAGAGCTTAGTAAATGGAAGATTATGCGGCTTGTGAAAGTGAAGAGTTCTAGGACCCTCAAATGTCACAGCTGCTGACCATAGTCATTTTGTCAAAGGCAAGGAACCCTTGAAATTTGTAGAGCATTTTAATTCAAGACAGAAGCCCCTCTTTGTAATGACTTTCTGTTTGTAGCTTTTGAAGTCATAAAGTATAGAGTTTTCATGGATAATGTAATAATGTGATAAAATGTACAGCTGTATAGTAACTATGGTTTTATAGTATATGAGATGTGATTAAAATATGGTAAACATTTAAATTAAAAAAAATTGCAAAAAAGACACATTGCTGTGAATCTTCATCAAAATACTCCGTCTCACTTCAAACACACTTATCCTTTCTCCTTTTGGAAGCAGTTTTGGAACCCTTTTTTGCTGAAGGTGTTTAGTGTTCGTGGCTGCCTGGCTATGCTTACATTATGTTTCGTGCTCATTTTGACTTTGGGAAGAGCCAGAACTTGTGCTGTGCAAGGACACACTAGGAGGGTTTTACAAGCCTGCCTTTCCACTGGGCAGGGGCGGCATTCACTGTATTTTTTAGTATCACACTTTGAAAAGACACAGTAAGAGGACTTGTAGAACTACTTCAGAAAGGGACAAGAACAATCGGGTAAATGTGTTTGAAGTGATGGGGGTATTTCGAGGGGAATCAGTGGCAATGCATCTTTTAATTTTTTAAAAATTTAAACATTCATTGTTACATTGTGATGACTCCTTGTGTAAATATCAGATTTTAGTTTTTATTTCTCATTTCCTGACTCGTCAATCTCCCTGGTGTATAGATTTTAGACATATTATAATTAGCTAAATATATTTTGAGTCACGAAAGAAGGATTGTGGTTTTACTGTGCATATGTCCATAGGAATTTCAGATGAATAATGTGCCTTCAACATTACAGTGCTGCTTCAGCAGTTAATAGTGGATTTTTACGCTCGTTGAGAGATGGGTTTATGTACACATTATGTTTAACAACAGAGCACTAATAAGGAAATTTAGCCCATGGGAATCTAACACACACTTTGCTGCCTTTGGTTAACTTTAGCATTTTTAGTGACTTATCTGAGGAACCAACTCCTGCCATAAGTCGCCTATGTATAATTATTTAACTTTTTTTATCCTTAGGAAAAGGAAAACATCTAAAATAGATTGCAAACAAGCAACAGTGTTTTTCTAACCCTGTCCTACGCTACACCTTAGAGTTCCCCATTGTCTGTCGCATCCAATATGCGTTTCTCTGCTGTGTCTCGGAGCTCTGCAGCTTCCCTGCCCCCGTCTCAGTGTTGTCACTTCACGTTTGTACCAACAACTCTTTCTGTTTGTTTGGTTTTTATTTTTAATCACCCTTGTGAAAATAATTCCTGCCACTCCTGTACTTTTGTGTGTTCACTTTCTATTTGGAAAGCTGATGTTGTCAAGAGCTCCTTTTAAAAAGCAGACTCAAGAACATGAACTCAGCTGTTTTAGACAGTACTTTTACAGCAAAATGTCTGCTGAAGCTGCATGCATTTGTTTACGATATTTAGTTGTGTATGAAACACTACTGATAGTTAGAGCATGCCTGCACATTAAAGAAATAGCAATTTTCTGTATTCTAAACCCATTATATAGAAATATTATCTACTATCAAGCATTTGTTGAGAGTGTCTGTGTTCGGGTACCACACATAACAGAGCAGGTGCCAGTTGTGTCGGAAAAGCCCACGTGTGAGCCAGTAACCACAGATGTTATGGTAAGTGGTGGCACGAGAGAGTTTGTTCCCTGTGAGAGGAGGCCTTCCAGGCAGAGAAATGCGCTGTAGTAAGATGAGGTACAGGAACCAGCTTAGTACAGGAGATGTGCTCTCTGCGGTGACGATGGAACTATAGAAGGCAACTGGTGCTCAATAACATGTCCTTGAGGTGTTTCGGGGCAGGAGATTTGCACGTTGGAGTGCTGGAGAGTGAGCAGGATGGGGAGGGTGAGCGGGGCAAGCTAATACTGCCAACGAAGAGAGGTCTTCGTCGCTTGCACTATTTGCATACAGTTGGGATTGTTTGCATTGTTTGCATATACTCTTCATCTTGCAGTACTTGCAGTTTAACTAAGGACCTCCAGACTGAGCTATATCCCTTGCACTTTTGAAATTATATTTTTATTTTTTAATTTTTAGATGCGGTCTTGCTAAGTTGTGCCAAGTTGGGCTTGAACTTGTGATCCTCCTGCCTCAGCCTCCCTGAGTACTGAGAGGAGAGGTAGAGTCTACCACTCTTGGCTAGGATACATTTTTATTTTAATAGCTAAACAAGTTTTGTATTTGCATGAACTCTTGCCTTTGTAGTATTTATCAGTTAATAAAATATATTTTTCTAAGAAGGCTACTTTGTGATGTTTTATGATTGAAGTATCAATTACACTGGATGTTTTAACTTTTCTGGGATGTGGAATGGATTTTGTTCTGGAAATTGGTGTATGTGGGTATTTATTTAAATAGCGACTGTTTTTCCACTTAGTTGTGGCAGAATCAGGTAAAATGACTTTTTATATGTATATATAAAAGCCCGATTGTGAAGTTCAAGTGAACTGAGGAATATGGAAATGATTTGAAATATTTAAATGGACATATATGTATAATAGTTACAAATGCAATATTGATCTTAGTTTTGTTTGCTGTCCATTTATTGCCGCTCAGCTCTGAGCGGCCCTTTGTTCACTTTATGTTGGCGTGTGTTCGCAGCCCTCAGGGATCATGTCTGCTGCAGGGGCGGGGGTCTACACACAGCACCTTCTAATTCTCTGTTCTTCCCCTTTCTCATCCTTCCCATGATCTCTAGGTTCCCTTTCCATTTGCAAAAGGCCTATCTCCCTGTTTCCTATTATCCATCATTGTTTTTGCTCTTTAAATTACGTATACTTTGGGTTTCTCATATAAAATGAACCATGCAGATTTAAGCTTATGTATCTGATACCTGTTATATTGTAATGCCATGTTCCTTAGGTTAGCATGTCTGCTAACACCAACATTCTTACACATGTGTGAGTGACCTGACATTTTCTTCAGGCAAATATTCTGCTAAAGACCACTAGGTGTCCTCTACTGGTTATGTTAGTTCAGGGTTCTATATTCTAAAGTACCAAAACAATCCTTTCTTTTGAAATTTTTCATTTATGATATTTTAAAATCACTGAACTGCTTGGATAATTATTTTGTAGAAAAAAATGAGTATGGATATTCACCTATGCAAAATTACTTCTCTATTGTACTTTGTTCTCAGGTTAAGCAAAGAAATTTATTTCTTTAAAGAATCATTTGTAATATGAATTATTTTAAATATACTGTATTTTTTCTAGTGTGATATTTGAATGGATACCCCAAAGTTCTAAAATATAATGTGGTAAGTTATATTTGGATGTGAAATGCTAATTCAACTTGATTGAGGTGAGATTAACAAAGTGCGTGTGTGCATAAATATCTGAGTGTTTGAAGTGAATACCTCACTTTATAAATGTTCTTTGGTCCGTGACCTACAGCAGATCTATAATACCAATGCTTTTGACATGGCGATCTCAGGTAATGTTTCAATATATGATCCAATTTGGAACACTCTTGCCTCTTATTTTGAGATTCAGCTAGTCATTTTTCTTAATAACCTGTGATTGGTCTAACCTATGATCTTATTTTGCATATTTTTCTATACTGACATAGTTGTACAATGCTAATAATCAGCTTTGTATCCAGATTTAAAACTGCGCATACTGACATCACAGCACCCAGATAACTGAGCGGTATTTCTGCAAAGACATCTCATGCCCCTCATACTCAGTATATTAGTTTTTCATTCAAGTCTCCTCCAATCCTTTGTTTCCTTTCGGTGAAGTCAAAAGCCTGAGAGAATTTTGATTTCTCCTTCTCTGTCAGCCTCCACAGGTAATAATAACCATGTTATGTGCAGCCTACTTTAGATTTGAATTTGGTGTGAGCCCTATCTCTCCCTCACTTGATCTTAGCGCCATCCTGGTCCAGGACAACTGCATTTGTCTCTCATTTGGATTTCCCCTATGGATTTGTAACTCTATTTTCCAGTTTACCCTTGTTTTTCCTTTTTATTTTATGAAAAACATAACAAAGTTCATAAAATAATAACTATTGGTAATATACTGTATGTCACTGTCTTCAAAGTAGTTATAAGACATTTACAAAAAGATTCTCTCTCACAAAAAACGTGTTAGCACAGCATGTTCTTTACTCGTGACAAGCTCAAATGTAGTGCTTAAGAACGAACATTAGAATATCACTCACTTGCTCAAATGTTTACATTATTTTTTATTACCATCGGGATAAAATCTTATATTAAAGACTTTGAAACATGTTTCTATTCAAACTCTTGCCTCGATCTGGGAAATTTGTTGTTCAGTATTCTTGAACTATGCTGGAACTTTTTTTAATTGAATAAGTTGTTTTAAATACTTTGCATATATTATTCATTTTTCCAATAACCTTCTCTTTCAAATTCTAACTTATCTGTCACATTTTAACATAAGAATAATTTCCTTGAGGTAGAATTAATAAATTTATCAAATTTAGTTTCATCTGTAATGGGTTGGGTATAGTCCTTGTGCTTTCGCTTTGTAATTTTGTCATTTTTGTAATTTTTCTTAAACTCCAGGATAGACCATAAATATTAAACTCAAGAAAAGGAGAAGCTGTAGCTTTTCAGCTCCTTGCATAGGTCTAGGACATACAGAAGCGCAAGAACACTTACTAGGTGAGTTACATTATGTCCCCAGTGGAACTTCAACTGAATAGGAGAAGAAAATGTAGACAATCAAGCAAATTAACAAAATAGTAGACTGTCTTGATCTAGTATTAGAAGCATTCATAGCACTCACCGTAAAAGTAAAAGACAAAAGACACTGACAAGGAAGAAAGAGGGGTTTTGGGCATGGATGCTAAATATGGCTACTTTTGTGAAGGTATGTCTTCCATGTGGTGTGCTTTAGAAATATTTCTAGAGGTTTCTTGAAGCCAGAAATTGAACTCAGGATGTTGCATTTGCCAAGCATATGCTATGCTGCTGAGCTATATCCCTGGTCCACTAGAGATTTTATTTTATTTTATTTTATTTTATTTTATTTTATTTTATTTATTTATTTATTTTTGTGGTACTGGGGATCGAACTTAGGACCTTTCTCTTACCAGGCAGGTGTTTGTGCCACTGAGCTATCCCCAGCCCTCACTAGAGATTTTAGAAGTAAAGAAAAAAAAATCAAACAAGTTCCTTTTACTGATGAAATAGGAATAATTGTTTGTGTTATCAATTAAATAGAATTGCTTTGAAGTTTGAATGAATTGTTAACATTAAACTTTAACCCATAGATATATAGAAGTTCAAGCTATTATTACATATATTTCTTTGGATTTAAAATGTGAAAGTAATACAAGAGATAGTTCTAGTGTTGGCTTTTTATTCTGTTTACTGGCCTTTCAGATATTGAAAGCATTATAAATGCTATTAGGCATTATTTCTAAATTAGGCAATATTTACTAAATGAAAAAGTGAAGCAAGATATGAATCAGGCTAACTTAGGACATGGTACATTTAGCCTTCCATTTATCTAATGTTTCTGGATAAATGTCTGAGTCTTTTGTTTCATTTTTGCATGCGGACTCAGTACACATTAGACTACCGTTATTTTAGATTTACTTGTGTGCTGTTTGAATGAAAGGTGGAAATGTCATCGCTTATGAATGATGGTGGTGTCATTGGTGGATGAATGTTGGAAACACAGTTTATGATGTTTCTTGTTTAAATTTGAAATGTGGTTTAACTGCACTAGTGTTATCAAATAAAAATGTGTTCTTTACCTGAGAAATTATCTCCATGAACAGTTCATTTTGGTTGGTCTTGGACACAGTATGCCTGTGCACAAACCGGAAAAGTGATGCGATAGGACTTCTACCAGGCAATGGTGCAGAAGCATCTGCTATGGCTTGTATCTAGACGTCCCGCAAAGCCTGCTGTGGTCATCGGGGTGGGGGGGCTTCTCGGAGCTGAGTGGTTCTAAGGTGTCTGATAGTGAGACCAAGGGTGTATAGTACTTGATTGCTCTGCTGGTTGGTTTAGCATAGCTCAGGCATAGATAATAGGAAGGTTCACCTTGGTTATGGGTGGCACCACTCACAGTGCTTGTAGTCTGGATGAGATAAAAGGGGGAGGGAGGCTTGCTTTGCTGCTGCTCCTTTGCTTCTGGCTGCTGCTGCCGAGTGCTCTGCCACGTGCTCTTTCTCCTCTGCAATGACCCCTGCCGGGTCACTCTGCTCTGGAGCCAGCTGACTATGGATTGAACCCTCTGCAGACTATGAGCTGAAAAATCTTTCCTCTTTTAACTTGTAGTGTTGGGTGTTTTGTCTCAGCAATGAGAAAAGTAACTCAGACTGTACCTAAGTATATATTGTTGTTGCAAATAATGTGGTGAAATTAAACTTGTCTCAGAAAGTATTTAATGTATTTATCTATTCACATAGGGAAAATAAATGCTTTTTACTATTACTTTCTAGAAAATCAGTCTTTCCTTTTCAGACACAATATCAAGTGTTTTTAATTTGAAATGCTTAATATTATTTCTATACTAGTTCAAAGAAAATGGTTGATTTCCTATTTAATTGGGAAAAGCATAGTATTTAAAGTATTTCAGAAATTGTCACAGAAAGTCAATTTTAAGAGGCTTTCTAGCTATGCGATGAGAGCTCAACAATAAATGAAATTAGAACCGTTTAATTGCATTGGCTGTGGCAGAGAAAGACCTATTTTGGATTCTCTTGCTTGCCGACGTATGCACTTTAGATTTGTATTGGAGGAGTCATGTCTTAGTGTGGAAAGAAAATACATTTAGTTGGTTATATAATCATGAAGGGTATTTTCAGTTAAGTCTGCCATTTAGGCCAGATTTTTTTAAACAGCTAAAATTGTTTTCTTATTATGTATTGAAAGAAAAGTATACATTAAGCAAGGGTTTTGGAGACTAGTCTGAGAGCTGCGATTAATTTAAAGTACTTGTAAATAAGGGAGCACTAGCTATTCTGAGATAATTTTATCCACATCAAGAATGCTGGGAAGAGAGAATGTTTCCCATTGAGACTGGCCATCACTGAAGATATCTACAATAGCATGATCACTTTAGTGTTGTGGTGGACATGGAATTAGGTGAACATACACAACCAAGGGAATTCTGAACTCCGCAGGGAGAATCAGGAAGTGCCCTGTGCAAGTCACTTCAGATATTTCTCTCAATTTAAAAATATGAATGATGACTTCCATTTGTATTATATGATTGTTTTTAACAATAAAAGGGAAATTGAAAGTTTAAAAATATCAATGAGATATACTTAGTTTGTTAAATTTTTCAATTTTATTTTTCAGAGAAAATATAAAAAAAATAAAATTTCTACCTTCTTCCGTATTGCAGGTCATACCTAAGGGTGAAAAGGAGGATGATGGTTGTGGTAACATATACTTTGCAGTTAGAGTTAGGAACTATAGCTCCCTAATGGTATATAAAATTTATGTTTAGGGAATCCACCAGTTGCGGAGATGTTATGCTGGGAACTAGTTCTCCGTTATGTGAAAATGTTCATGTTTATGAGAGTGTGGAAAAGATTAATGTTTCAGTTGGCTGGTAATGAATCACAAGCACTTGAATTCACAGGTTGTAATAACACTGCACAATTAAAAATGCTTTCCTATTTTTTGTTGAGTCTGATATTTAGAGAAATATAGCTTAGAAAACCTATAATCTAGTGGGGAATTACTTCTCCCTCCTCCTTTATATATTTATCGTAGAAGTAATTTTTTAATAACAATTATCGCCCACCTCTTAGGCACTTCCTTCATGCTGAGACACAATATCCCAACACTCACAACTTAAAGCGAAGAGGTATATTCTGGCTCACAGTTTTAGTCCATAGTCATCGGGCTCCAAGGCCAAAGCAGGATAGAAGAGGCACATGGCACTCGAAAAAGTGCTCAACTTCAGTTAGGCTACAAGCTGAGAGGGAGTGGAGGAGCGGGGGACACACCCCGAGTGACCCACCTACCCGCTGGGCCCAGCTCCTGACAGCACGTGAGTCACAGTGCTCCCATCACCTTCTAGACACACGAGACATCTGGGGACATTTTAGATATGCAGGAAGTCATAGCAGCTTGTGAATGCTATTACGATGCACTGGGAAAGAATTATGGAAGAATGTCTAGGTTTGTGATATTTTAATGCTCACATGACTTGTTAACTTTAGCATGGTAGGAGAACATATATAGATTTCAAACTTGTATATGTATTCACTCTCCTGACACTAAAGTTAGGCTATGAGTAATACGTTCTTGACGTTCAAAGTGACTAGCTTCCCATTCTCAGACATTTCCTCAGAATTGTGACATTAATGACTAATGTTTTACTATAGGGAAATGAGTCATTTATGTCAAGACTCTCTGAGCTGCACCAATATCCTATAAAGCATCAAATATCCTTTATGCTATTACTCTAGGGTTGAAAGGTAACAGAGCATTTTTCTATATAAGATGGAAAGATGCATGAATGTGAGCGTCACAGTGTGAGTGGAGAATGTGTCTTTGTATAACAAGGGGCTTTGGTGAGGATGTGGGACACACAGCCGGCCGGCAGAGGAGCCAGGAGGGCACCTGAAAGGGCTACACAATTTTTATTCTATGATTTTGCTGACATCCTTTCCTGCTTTCCTTCCCAAATGTTTGCTTAATGTCACAGACAAATATTGTAATGTTCCTAAGTGTTACTGTTTACCTGCTAAACCATCCATCCCACTTCCATTGAACAATTTTTCATGTTACAAAAATCTCTAATGACTTCATATTAAGAGGTAATTCTGTAGTTTCAGATGAAGAAAATTTCAGTGAGCACATGTTCCAATAAAATGGTACTGTTTTGAAAGAATTTTATGTAGTGCTACACTTCTTACCTGTATGATTTCATTACAACCAGCTAAACACTGAATATACAGTTATATACTGTCTATACCATTAAAAATAAGAGGCTAGGTAGTTAAATATTTTGTGGATCCATTAACAGTTCATACTTTTTATTATTGTCAATTATGGAGTTTAATTAGTTATATAACATATTAATTGGCCTTTTGTATATCATATATTCAGTCACACTACTTAAATACAGAGACAAACAGTAAATGACCACTGCTACAAGGAATTTCATAATGTAGTATGGGCATTAGAGAAGGACATCAACAAACGTAAGATAGTTGAGATAGTTGTAATTTGTTGAATGGAAGTTTTAAAGAATCATTCTAATTCATTGTTTCTTTGTAACACATAGGGATTGAACACAGGCCCTCTCACTTGCTAGGTAAACACTCTCCCACTGAGCCACATCCCCAGCCTCAGGATGATTCTAAAGGCACATCTCAGTTCACCTGGAAAGACCTCTACAATCCATTCATTAATCTTAGAGAAGAGGGGCAGGGAGTGGTGCTGCTGGCCATATGATTATCATTCTTAGCCAGTTGAAATAAAAAGTTGTTATATAACATCCATACTATGCTAAAATTTCCTGAGTTATACAACAGCAAATAAATTTATTTAAAATAGTACTATTGTTTTGAAATTGTAAAATGACTTTCTCATATAGAGCATGAAACATTTTCTTTGTATTTGCATTGAAATCATACAAATTCATGAAAGATTCATAAACTTGAAGTCTTTATATGAAGAATATATTTTAATTTTCTAAACAGTATTATAAACTCACATTCAGGTAAAGTTTTTTTTTTTTTTTTTGGAACTGGGAATCGAATTCATGACCTCAGGCTTGTCAGGAAAGCACTTGCGCTGCTGAGCTATATCCCCAGTCCATATTTAGAGAATTTAACCCAAAATTATGCTCTATCTCTCTCTTTTTTCTCATTCTCTTCTCACTATCTCTAATTGTATCTCTATTTTTATTAGTCTATCTCTCTCTCCAGCATTACCTCTCTTTTCTGTAAAGCATGGATACTCTTGCAAGACACCTAACCTGAAAATGTGGCATCACAATTTCTAAATAGTAATGCCTAGCAGATATCAAAATTGAGCTACTCAGAGACCTGACCGACAGCAAAGAAAATTTCTATTGTTATAAAAACACCAGCGCCAGTCAAAGTGCTTCTTTTGTCTTCTCTTTTCCCATACACTGCATTATGTAATGTATTTTCTTGTACCAGCCCGCTTCCTTTTCCTGGACGGAGTTACTTGTATCATCTCTGGACATCATGGTTATTGCTGAAGTTCACCCAGAAGAGACCATGTGTTAATAGATATCACCTGCAAAATGAACACATTCCTTTCACCAAAAACTATTTATAAGATAGCTCTTCAGCAGTAGGATTGTTTACTGATGTTTTTGCCATTTTTCTTATTATCAAGGAAAGAGCAGGCAGTGAAATCACCCAGAAAGTTGTGTTACATAACAATATGATTCTTTCAAGCAGTGACAGATCAGAGGGCCCCAGATCCAGAGACCACCCTGAGGAAATCATTTCCTTTCCCATCTTCCTCCTCTCTCATATTTCCCATTAGTAGATTTGCTATCAAAGAGTGTCAGCAAAGTTCTAATAGTAATTTTTATCACAACTATAAGAAAACAAGTATCAGGAGATACAGGCACACATGCGCATGCTCAACAAAGTCATAGCATAAGGCTTGGGCATTTCCACTGCAGGGACCCAAGATTGTATGTATTTCATTGCTCCTGAATAGAAGGTTGGATTATTGGGGGTAAAGAAACTAGTAGAACCCACCCCTTGTTTTGTACAAGCATAGACTTTATTCATTCATTACTTTGTCATTTCATTTTTGCCTTCCAAAAAAAAAAACTCTCAATATTTACATGAAAAGAGCAAAAGCAATTAAAAAGATGACTGAAGTCAAGAGAGAACACTGGCAAACTGGCAAAAATATCTTAACTTGCAGGAGCAAACATATCAGATTAATCATTTTCCTTTATGCCTATTGTGAATCTCTAATTTATTCTTTTCAATTATTTTATTTGACATGGAAAATGGATGCCTCAGTTTAAAAATCAACTTAAAAGCGATATAGTTTCATAACAATTATTCTGTAAACATTTCTCTCAAACTAGGCAGTGAGACTTTTCCTAAAGGAAAGAATATAAAACAATGAAAATAATTTCTTCCCAGTTATACAAAGCATGTTATTGTTAAGACGTGATGTTGTAAGAAAATTAAGACGTATTAGAATTTGAGAGAGGCTTTTCTTGGAATGTTTTTGTCTTGCTTTATGATTTTTTAGACTCTTCTTCAAACTCCCTTCACTAGTGTGTGATTTGTTAATTGTTTGCTGGAGACAGTATTTTCAATGTTGAAAATGTTATTCAGGGTAAGATATTTTACTGCATCTCACGAAAGTCCCTATGTTGTTCCCAGGACATAGCCATTACAGGCAGACCAGCAGTTCTGCTCTGTGTCATCTGACACCTGGATGCAGACTAAGTAGCTTCCAGCACTGCCATTGCCAGTCACTTGGACAGGATATAGACAGATATGTAGGACCTTGAGATCTCTCTCTCTGTCTGTCTCTCTCTCTCTTGCTCTGTCTCTTTCCACACATATATATACATGTATATATGTATATCGTTACCTCAACATTTGCAATAACCAAGAGATTGAGTGTATCTTGGATAAATTTCTAAATCTTATTGTGGCTAACTATCACAGACTTGGCTCTATTGAAAATAAAATCACAGACTAACTTAATCTCTGTTTTTTCCTTTCTTGCATGGATACTTTTGGTTCCAGACAACATTCTAGCTAGTTAGTGAGGTCATAACTAGCAAATTTAGTTTTTTAAAAAAATGATACAGTCACTGCATTGTGCACTTATGTATTTGTCATTTTTCATTTCTTTTTTTCTTATTTCTATTGAATAATGACATTGGACTCAGCCCGAATGCATACAGATCACAATGGTGCACAGAGCAGTTTGTCATCGCTCAGCACCCTGGTCTTGACATCCGAGTAAGCCCAGCAGCTACATTATACTATGGTGGGGAGCCTGCAGAGTGGTCTGTGAGAATGTGCCAGCAGGTTTGGGGGCTGGGGATAGCCTGTGGGAAGGGATCCCTGGCATGAGACTCAGTCATAAGGGAAAAAATGAGAGCGAGACAGAGACAAACAGATATCAGCACAAAAATATATGAGAGTGTTTTTAAGAAACTTGAAATTTTTGTGCATACATACAAAGATGAGGTTGGAAATAAAATTAGTGTTTTGAGATTAAAAACTTTTTATAGGGAACAATAAGAAATTTTAAGATGTTTTACACAACAACATGAAATACTTACCAAAGGTCGAATATTTACTGTGAGACCATGTGCTGTTCTAAACTCTTAAATATTAATTTGATTAAGCTCCCAAGCAACCGTGGAGTAGGTAGGCTCATTATTATTATAAACACAGGATGAAGCTGAATCATGGGTTGAGCTGTGTCTAAAATGCACAGTTAGCAGAGAACAGTGCCAGGACTTAAACTCACATTCCATGACCCAAAGTCTTAACAGATAGGTCATGATTTGTCTCTCTTTTTGCTTTATGACTGGAAATAGCATGCGTCACTTGGGAAAGAAGCAGATAGGGTTTGAGGCAGGGCCCTTTTATGTGGCTTATGCTCTTATTTAGACCAGCAATGAGGCAGCATGGTATCAGTGATGATGATGTGATGTGCCCACCTTTCCTGAGCTTAGAACATCATAGAACACTGATGGCATTCACCTAGGCATTACTGGGAAATGACAGACCGCATGGCTCCATCAAAAGCCTCTGGGATAAATCAAGTGTGATGTGATCTTTATTTCACTTAATTTTTATAAATGAGCTCAGCCATAGTAAGATTTTAAGCAACTTCATTAGTGGAAGTACTCATTTCCAATTTTTTAGCATCAGATTTAATATGAGCTTAAGTATTTATTAAGTGTGGTTATACATTTGTATAATTTCCTTGTCTTTACACTAAAAAGAATGAGCATTCTTAGGTTTTAGATCTTTGACCAAATAGTGAGCAGTAGATGTTACAAATTATGATAAAACAAAAATAATTCTACAAGGTCACTTACTGTACTTGAAAATTAGAGAAAACTTGAAATTGAAGCTTTAAATATCCACTTAGCTCGCAATATATCTATTTTTTTTGACTGTATTACTTTCGTTTGGACATTAAGTTTCAAATAATTCAAATTGGAAAAGTAAAAGTCCAATTCTTATCGTAGACTAAGTTTGTAGACTATTAGGTAGTGTTACTATCACATCCTTACATCTTTGAGTTTTATGGAGATTTATTTTACTTGGAATATGCTGTAATGGACGATTGGATCAAATTGAGTCAATTAACATTAATATTGTTTTCATATGCTTAGTTACACTGTTTTCATCCTTTCTAGTTTTACAGCTCCTTAGTCTGCCAGTTTTTGACAGAGGGTTATTAAAGTACTCAAATATAATTTTGGATTGTGCATTTTTCTTTTCAGTTCCACCAGTTTTTGTGCTGCTTACTTTGAAGCTGTACTGTGTTCTCTTGAATGGTTGGCTCCTTTAACTTTATGAAATGACCATTCTCAAATAAATGGTAATATACCCACTCTGACTTCATTTAATTAATGATTTTACAGTATAGTCTTCATATTGATTTCCAATCTGTTTTTAAGTAGAATTTCTTGATGATAGCATATAGCTGAGCTGTACTTCTGGTTATCAAATCTGAAATCCCTGCTTTTTAATTGAAATTCAAAAAGCATTAATATTTAGCATTTTATTGATATAGTTGTTTATAAATTTACCCATATTGGCATTTATCTGTCCTGTTTTGTCTGTTTTCCTGTTTCCTTCTATATTAATATAGTATCTTTTAGGATTCTAGTTTATCTCCATTACTGCATTAATAACAATTGTTCAATTTTTCTTATGATTTATAGTATCACAATCCAACTTCCAGTGATATTGTACCAACTCATATATTATAAAAAATTAAAATTATCTCCCTGTTGGCGTTTGTGCTATGCTATCATAAAATTTATTTCTGTATTTTTTATAAGTGGTTCATTTTTTACAATTAATATTTCTCTAATTAGACAATTACCTTTTAAAATGGTTTTTCAAAGTTAAAAACATTTGCTTCTTATAATTACTACTGCCACTGTTTTTCATTCCTTTTCATAGATTCATGTTTCCATTTGGTATTATTTTCCTTCTATTGGAAAATTTTCCCTTAGAATTTCTTTATTATTGATGATGAAGTCTCTCAACATTTTTATATTTTAAAGAGAAAAAAAATAGTAAAACAGAGTTTCAAAGCAGGCTAGTAGGAGAGTTACAATAATTAATACATTGCATATTGCTGTCTTCACAGTGGATATTCAGAGTACAAAATATAGGCGTGAGGTCTTGCCCAAACAATATTAGCACAAACCTTCCTTTTCAACGAACCAAGAGAAATTAGCTGTATAACAATCTTCGCTATCTTGTGTATGAATAGATCTTTTCTCTTTCCTTTTCTTCCTTTCTCCTTTCCTCCATCACAGTTTGTCTTTACTTTTGAACAGTTTCTTCCTAATTCACAATACCTATTGCACATATTGGATCTTATTTACTCTTTCAGCTTCTCAGCCTAGTAAGACAATGCTATGTTTGTGCATATGAGTTTGATTTATTTCACTTATGAGTATGGTCCTGAGTTGCATCTATTTACCTATAAAAGTCTCCAGTTTATCTTTCTTTATGGTTGATTAGTACTCCATTATATAAAAAATATCACATCTTTTTTATCCATTCCTCAGTTGATGAGCATTTGGGTTGTTTCCAAGATTTAGCTATGACAAATTGTGCTGCTACAAACATGGGTGCACATGCATTGCTCTGGGATGATGTTTTTAATTCTTTAAGGAAGATACCTAGAAGGGGAATAGCTGGGTCAAATGGGACCTCTAATCCTAGTTTTTTGAGGAATTTCCCCACTGATTTCCATGGTGGTTTCACCAATCTCCATTCCCACCCGCAGTGGAGAAGTATTTTTTCCCCACAGCATCCCTCCAGCATTTGTTATTGGTTGATTTCTTGATGATGGCCATTCTTTCTTGGGTGAGCTGGAATCTCAGTGTTTTAATTTGCATCTCTCAAATGACCAACGATGTTGAACATTTTTTTCATGTATTTATGTGCCATTTGTATTTCTTCATCTGAGAAATGTGTATTCATCTTAGATGCCCATTTTTGGATGGGATCTTTGAATTTTTGGGTCAGACTTTTTAAAAAATCTTTTGTATGCTCAAGTCTTTTGTCTGAGCTACAAGTTTTTGTCTGGTTACAATTTTTTCACTCTATGACTTGTCTTTTCACTCTGTTGGTAAAAGCTTTTTAATAAAGTGAGATCCCCTTTACTGTTTTTTTGTAATATTTCTTTTGCAGTCTTGGTTTTGTTCATGAGTCTCTGCCTATACCTATGTCTTTGAGATTTGTGCCTATGTTCTCATCCAGTAAATTTAATGTTTCTATTTTAATATTTAGACCTTTGCTCCATTTTGACTTTAGTTTAGTGCATGGTGATAGACATGGGTCTAGTATTAGCCTTTGGCATATGGAAAGCCAGTTTTTCCAGTACCATTTATTAAGAAGGCCATCTTTCTTCTCATGAATATGCTTGGCTCCTTTGTGAAAGATAAGGTGGCTTAGTGTGTTTGAGGGGTGTGTCTACATCTTCTATTCTGTTCAACTGAGCCTCAGACCTGTTTTTTCTGCCAGTATCATGCTGACTGTATCACAGTAGCTTTTTTTTTTTTTTTCCGGTACCAGGGATCGAACTCAGGACCTTGCGCTTGCCAGGCAAGCGCTTATGCCACTGAGCTATACCCCCAGCCCCTTGTATCACAGTAGCTTTGTAGTATAATTTCAGGTCTGGGATTATGATGCTTTGTGACTTGTCTTTGTTGCTCAGAATTGCTTTTGCTATTCTAGGTTTTGTCTGCTTCCAAATGAATTTTAGGAGAGTTTTCTCTATATCTATGAGGTGTGCTATTGCTCTTTTGATTAGAATTGCATTAAATCTGTGTAGCAGTTTTGGGAGTACGGCCATTTTCACTATGTTGGTGCTTCCTACCCAAGATCAAGGAATGTCTTTCCATTTTCTGACATCCTCTTTGATCTCCTTCTTTTTAGGATACTGTAATTTTCCCTATACAGATCTTTTACATCATTTGTTAGATTGATTCCTAAGTATTTCATTTTTTTATATGCTATTGTGAATGGTGTACTTTTTTTTTCCTCTGTGAGTTTTTTGCTTATGCACAGGAATGTTAATGATTTTTAAGTGTTGGCTTTGTCTCCCACTACATTACTGAATTTGAATATTAAATCTTCAAGTATTTTTTGGTGGAGATTTTGTGGTCTTCTATGCAGAGTATCATACCTACAAATAATGATAATTTAACTTCTTCCTTTCTTACCTTTATTCCTTTTATTTTTTTGTCTAAGGAAGTTTTTATTTTGATTTTTGAAGTCTATTTCTGATACACATAGGATTTATGAAGTTTTTTCCTTTTTTGTAAAAATACCACTCAGTTTTTCCTGCAGGCATTTTTTCTGGTGAGAAACCTGATGCTATTCTTTCTTCGATTCTGTTTCATGACTTTTCTCTGCTTTTATGATGTTTGCTTTATTGTTACTTTGCAACAATTTGTTTTTTATGTGTTTAGTGTGGTTTTCTTTATACTTGACAGTTAATACGGTTTTCTCCTACTTGGGAGTTTGTTTAGCACTTTAGCTCTGTGGGTTTACTGTTTGCATTAAATTTTTGAAAATGCTGGATATTTTCTCTTTACATATATTCTATCCTATTTACTTTCCCAATAATGCTTTCCTTGGCTTTGATAGTGATTTCATATGCAAGTACACATTAATACCGGCAAAATATTCAGGAGATTCCTTATGCCTGTCTTTGGGCTTTCTCTCTCTGTTATCTTCCCTCACAAATTCTAGGCATTCTGCATCCCTGTCTCTCAGCTGTCCCTCTAACAGTTGGACTGTTGAGCTGAATAAAGCTTAGCCTCAGACCTCTGCAGGGAGCAAGCTGGTCCAAGGATATGGCTTGTCTTTATTGCTTCCTTTTTTCCAAGAATGATTGTTCTTTGTTGCTGTGAGTTAGTATCAAAAAACTGCAGTGGTTTTTTCCTTGTAGTGTGTCACTTTTTTTAAATTGGTTAGGGTCTATCACTCTATGATGTGTAGTAGAATTTTGTGCCTTCTTTCAAAATGGGAAGTCATATGTTTTTCAGGGAGATTTTTCAATTTAGACATGGTTATGGTATAACTAAGACAAGGTCACCATAATTTTTGCAATTTATATGGCATGAAAACATAATTTTCAATATGGTGTGGGTATGGAAAAACTGTGATATAATTTTGTTTTAGGCAGTAATGCATAGATAGGTGCATTGGTCAAACAACAAATGTGTACATCATAAGAAATTTTATCATAAAAAAATAAAGATCATTTGACTGGTCCTCATGCTTAATATTATGACTAATCAGTCATGCTTAAAGGCTTAAATTATAGTCATCTAAAATTTAGGAACTGTAGTTTGTTACATGCTAGCTTCTACATTTAGGATTCTGAGTGCTTTAGGACAGTTTCATCCGACCATTTCACTCAAAATTAGCAAATAATGTTAAATATAAGGGCATGACCCTTTTGTTAACAAAAGGTTTCAAAAATAACTCGGGCACAATATGAAGGAGCATTGAGCTTAGTATCTCATCTTAGGCCCTCAGAAAGAGGCACATAAGAAACCCACATTGTTTCTCCTCAGAATACAAATATACAAGTATTCTTTTTCTATTAGTTTAAGTGTAAAAATGTTAACCACATTTTAGTTAGCTTTTACTGTGAGAAATATAACATGAGATAGACAGACTATTTTGATGATAATTCTTTCATTCTATTTTTTTTAAAAACCTGACGTTTATAAATAAGTTTTCACTGCTTTTTTTGGGTTACCCATACTGCTTTCCATAAAATAGATGGCTGTAGCAAATTTTAAAACCCCACTCTTTTGATACACATGGGATGTGGTTCTAATTCATTGAAATTGATCTCCTAATATAAGACTATAATAAAAAGTATTTAGTCAGGGCATTGAGTATATTAAAGTTTGTATTGTTAACAAAATGAATTACAATTGATTAAATATTTCTGTAAATTTGGGTTTAAAGATATACTCAATATTTCTTCTCTGTATAAAAGCCTGTAATGAATCCCTCTTAAATGTTAAAAATGAGTTTCCCCAGTATAAGCACAATTGATTTATCTATTTACAGATGATTTGATAGCTATTTGCTAAAATAGCAGGTATTTGTAAGCCTTTAATTTTTCCCAACAAAATACTATAAAAATTTAAGCATATGGAAAAGTTGAGTGAATTGCTCTGTGAACATTTCATATTTAATACCTAGATGTTGTAATTAAATTTTTGCTAAATTTTCTGTATTACATGTTTTTATCAATATAGTTCTGTCACATTTTTTCTTTAATGCATTTCCAAGAAAACAGCAAAGCTCAATCTTCTTTCCTTCAAGAATTCATCATGTTCACATACTTAAGGTTCAAGCTCTCACTGTTTTATTTTCACTACCATATGTAAAGTACTTTCTTTAAAATAATGCATTTTATAGCATTAGAAGAATAGACAATGATCAGGAAGCAATAATAACCTTGCAAGCACTTAAGCTATCTGAAAAACTGTAAAACATGTTCCAGTGACAATGATTTCCATCATGAGTATGCTTATTTAATAACTGTTAGATTTTTTTCTTTCCTGCTACTACTTTAGTCTTTATTTTTATGATCAAATTAATGAAGCTGTCCTTGGATTGGAAAATATTCCTAATTTTATTTTACTGCTTTGGCGTTTCACCTCTGCAAAAGGAGCTCGATCTGGGTAATGATTAGTGGCTTTCCCAAACCTGGTGTTCTCTTACTTGGATTCTTTCCCTCATGATTAATGAAGCGCATCAGGCCTTGCTTTTGGGGAGCAAATAATACGGAGCTGTCTCCAACTGCTATTTTCACAAACTGTGTATTCATGTTGCACTTGTCTGGGCAGCAGTGAGACATCAGTTTCCTACTAACAAGCATTTCATCCAGAATTGCATACTTATTAGTAAAATTCTGTTCACCAAGTTATCTATAAAACTTCAGAAACCTTTTCTGACTTTTCAGCAGCTTTGTTCTACCTTTACATTTCCTTTTCTAATCTCTTTTGTCAAAGTTTTTTGAGAGCCACATGAAAGGATTTACACCTTATAAAACAATAATGTACACAGTTATTCTTGGTAAGTGCTTTGGGGACATGCATTATTCATTTTAAGGCTTTTGATTCTCTAGGATACATATATACTATGCAAAATACTCAATGACATTAGAAAGACACTAACTTCTTCTGTTTGTGTTCATTGGTTTTTAAGTTCAACTCTACAATGTTCAATCCTATAATGTCTACATCGATGTTATAGAATTTGTATTTGAAAAGAAGTGAAGAACCATATTGGAAAAGAAGTTGACTGGCATTTTACTGTACATTTATACCACAGTGTTTTAGTGCTGCGTGTAGACAGAAGTGTCTGGGAAGCTGCTGGCTTTCCTATTCTCTTCTTTGCTATGTTGATCCCATATATTTTTCATTTTTCCTGAATGCTTATATAGATTTCAAACATAAAAATGGATATATTTCAATAAAATGCCTAAAATACTATTAATTAACTGTGAACATTACTGATACTTTGGTAGTGAATAGTATAGGAAGTCATGGGCTAGTTAGTAAAAGAGATACTGCATGTGTGAAGCTGGTGTGTCCTTTCTCTTGTATACAGGCTCATGGAAATGGCTTGCACCACCGATAAAGTAAATGTGTAGTTAGTGCCCTTCAGGTCCATTTTACACAATGTTCAACAAGATTCACGGGTAAAAATTCACACACTAGGCTTTATCTTGGTCCTGTACCCTGGATTGGAATTTCTTAGATTTTACTCCATAAACAATAGATTTGTCATGCTAGTAGTTAAATCCCAAACCTTGTGCAGGCTTAGCATTCCTTCTACCACTGAATCAGATGTGCAACCCCCACTAATATCTACTATATGCTATTATTACAATTTTATGTTACACTAGAAATATGGAAGACCAAAATCAACAGTGTGTGAAATCTATTACTTCCTTAGATCAGGAAGAAAACTCACCATGGTTGCAGTTGAGATATAGAGGAACATTTATAGCCATGGTTCAGTCAACAAAAATTTATCAGGAGAATGAGAGAGAACATTATATATTTCTCTTACGAGATGAAAACTGATCATTGCACTCAAATTGAGAATATTCTGGAGAAAACATGATGTGTGACTTAGAAAGAAGCGCTATCCCTGCTATGCAGGTAGGATGTCTTCCAGTGCCTTGAAATGATGAATGACTAAATTTTCAGGTTATACATTTTAATGTCATCTCCCGAAAAGAAACCTGTCATTTAGATGGGAAGAACAAGATGAAATCAGAATTACCAGAATTACAGAATTGTATTCTTTCCTGCCCGAAGGCATAGCCATCTTATTTGACACTAGCACTTAGGAGTTTGACTCTGAGAAATATATCTGGAGTAGAAGTGTGGCAAATGAATGGATCCACTTTGATATGTGTGCATAGAGTCAGGTGTATTCACAGCAGTGCATATGCAGGTTATAGCTATCTATAAATGATGCCTCCTATTCGAAGGTGTTCGATGTTTTTTCCACATTAGGTCCTGTAATCAAATCCTCCGATTATACTTAACTTTTATCCACCAGCTTACAGTAGTCTAAAAATCTTGGTATGACTAGGACCTTAACTGATCTTACCTGTCCACTCTAACTTGCAGCATCCTCCCCTTGTATGCCCCTCACTAGCGTCACTATATGTATTTGTGTTCTTTCATGTGTGGGTCTTTTTTTTTGCACTGGTTTCTTTCTTCTAAATCTTACATGTTTTGTTGTCAGATTAATATTTCCTTTGGCTAAAGTTGCTGTTCCCCCACCTTCACCTTTACATCTTCATGAGCGTTTGCTTCTTGTCATGTAGAATGGTTTTACTTATGTGTCTAGTGTTTGCTACCCTGATTGTCCAGCTGTGATGCTGGCTGGTTAACTGTGGATTCATCCTGGATTTGCTGTGCTCAGCAAGTACCTGCCACATGGTCAGTTTGTAGGAATGATTGTTGAAGGAGTTTCCTGGGAGAAACACTTTTATTTTCACATCAATATTCAGAACAGCTCATCTAGATAATCATATACTTATTTTCAACAAAGAGGCATTATTAGATGTTTATTTGCAGTTGGCCTGAAAAATCTTTCATAATGATCATAAAATTGAGAAGTGACAGCAATGTGATGTATCAACAGACACATGACTGGATTGAAATTTTGCTTCGTGGAAGGCGAATGCGCTCTGTTATTTGGTAAGGCTGTGTTTCCCTCTGTGTGCATTAGAAGTAATAGACAACTCATGGGAGGGTTATAAGGATGGAGTGAGCTACTTTCTCTTAAAATTCTGAGAAAAGGCCTGAACACAGGGCTTGGCACATAGAGGGACTTTATACGTTATGCACACAAAATTTTGTTGTTTTTGGTGTAAACAAGCCTTCTCTATAAATAAGAGCAGAGAAATAATAATAGCGATGGACCAAAATAGTGGATTAACAGTTCATTGAAATGTTTGTTTATTCTGTTTAAGCATTTGTAATGAAGTAGTAAAAATTTCACAACATAATATGAAGGTAAAGCTTGTCTCATTGTTTTGCATTTTTAAAATTTGCATTGTACTGATACATTTTTTTTTTTTTATCTTTTGGTCTTTTTTGAGACAGTTTCACTATTCAGTTCTGGCTGGCCTTGAATTCAAAGCAATCGTCCTGCCTCAGCCTCCCAAGTGGTGAGATTATAGGTGTGCACCACCACTCCTGGCTGATATACTTTATTAACATGTTATTATTGATATTTGACCACATCCCTTTTAGAAGTAAAAAAACCTTCAGGTTTTGTCTCTTTGATTTTTAATTTTTCTTTTTCCAGGTGTCTTAAATCCTATTAGTTTAAGGATTAAAATTTTAATTAGAGCTGGTAATGCTTTCCTGTTTCATATTTAATCAGAACAGTACCATGAATTAAATATATACTGCCTGATAATATGTGCAGGCATCAAGTTGGAAGAGTGTAACTTGGATATAAGATGTAAGTACGATGGAGCAGTGAGGCAAGTGGGGAGGCGGAGTGGCGTGCCTTTATCGCTGCCGACGCCGCGGGAAAATGTAAATACGAACGGTACACACGGAGAACTTATCTAATACCAGCATGTAACCACTTCGGCAGATAGTTACAAAATATGAAATCAAAAATTCCTATGAGAAAAATAAAATACAATTTTTGCCAGGAACTGGAGGGCAGAGAAAGGAGCGTGTGCATTCTCAACATCTCTGGGAACCATAGATTCCTGGCAAAGAGCCCTTCCTCTCGCCCCTTCCTCTCAGCCCTTCCTCTCGCCCCTTCCTCTCAGCCCTTCCTCTCGCCCCTTCCCCCGAGCGGACCCAAGCCGCATCACTCATGGCAGTCAGTTCGATGCTCTTTGAACCAATATGCGTTACATCCCAGCTTTCCTCAGTGAATACAAGAAGCCCCTGAGGACTACATTTGTCATCCTCGGAGGCTCCATACGTCCATGATTCTGACGTTAAGCATTCCATTCTAACCTCCATCCTCTGGACGTTGCTCTTAGTTCTGTGGAACTTCATCAACAAAATCTCTGCTACCTGTAGCAGTTCTTTCTTAAGGTTCTGTTCATTTTTTCCCCCTTGTGAACTGAAACCTGCTACTAATTCGTGCTTTCTGCTGTTACAACCCTTGCAATTGGCGATTTCCTTTTCTTTGCTCATTCTCAGGGCCTTCAAGTAAGTAAGGTGCATTTCTTGACTGTCAATGTCATTTTTCTCTTCCATTGAGTACTTACCTACTCTTGCCCAGAGTTCGTGGACTCTACTTTGAAACACGTATGGGTTGTGATCCTTCCTCACCAGTGCCGCCTTTACCATTCTGTTTGAAGCCAGCATCACCCCCACTTGGATTGCTGAAACGCTGTTTAAATGCTTCCTCTACTTCTGCTCTTTCTCTCCTTTGTCTTATTTTTCCTGTAGCAGGCGGATATTTCTTTGAGAACTTCAGCCAAATCGTGTCATTTCACAGCTTCAGGCCCTCTCATAGTCTCTTGGAGAGGCCCCTAACGTCGTGCACTGGGTGACTCTCCACCACCTGTGTGAGCTCATCTTCTGTGCACACCTGTTTACTTCCCATAGCCGTCCTTTCTCCACGGTACCCAGAATTTGCCAAGAGAGGCCTGACTCTCAGTTTTTAATGAGCTCTTTTCTCTACCTTGAAAGTTCTTTGACCAGATACCCTCTCAGCTGCTGCTTCCTTCACATTTATATTCAGAGGTCAAGTAATCGCTGGGGTTTTCCTTGACCCTCTATAATGTAGTAACCTTCTATCCTACACTCCTCCTCCTTCCTCCTGTTCTATTTTTCTTGAAAGCATTTGTCACAACTTCGTACGTTAGACACTTATTTTCCTCTTTCCTCACACCTGATTGAAAGCTCTTGTAGAACTCACACTTTGCTTCACTATTGTTTTGTCTTCTTCACCTAAAATAGTTCCTGTGAGTCAATGGATTTTCATTTGTGGAATGAACAATTACATTATTTCACCAGTGTTTCTGAGTTAGAATAGGATGACTTCTTCATTTCAATCACTGCATGTTTCCTATCCTGCAAATAAGGACTACTAATACCCAGTAGTGGAAATGACAGAGGACAGGAAGAGAATTTGGGGTAACAATATTATACCACTGAAATTAAGGTTTCGTGGCAATCTCCTATCTAAATCAAGAAAAGTATATCAGATAGGCTTCTTTGTTAAAGCCTAGAATCTTAGAAGTGGAAGTGATCTGAAGTAAACCAAGATATGGATGAGTCCATATAAGCCTGTCCCAAATCAAAGAACTGATTAAGTCAGGCAGAACTGAATCTTAACCTTATTGCACTCTATCCAGATTTCATTCACTCAGCAGTGACTGTTTAGTAAGGGCGTGTTCAGGGTCAAGGAGATAGATGCTGTTCTTCTCTACGGACCTTGCAGCTTATCTTAGGAAAGAGGTGCAATGACTGCGTGTCAGTAATATAATACAGTGAAATGCGTTATTCTTGTGCCGTGTGTTCTGAGGGAGGAGACAGTACTTGAAAAGTGCTTGTTATGACAATAAACTGACTCAACCTGAAGGTAGAGTGAGTCTCTGGGGAGCTGTAATCATGAAACTGGAGTTCTGAGTGATGAGAGGTATTGGCAAGAGGCGGACAAGAGAGAGAGACTCTCCCGGCAAAAGGGTAAGTCAGTAGCTCTTCACGCTAGAAGCAGAGCACTAGCCCCGGATGGAGGAAAGCCCTTCATGTCTTCTGATAACGCCAGGCTCTTTCTTGCTTTCATATTATTACCATGTTAGGAAGCAGGTAGAGCATGCCAGATGCTGACAGTTGTATAACTTCACAGACAGGTGGACTTTCAGTAAAAAGTTCTTTTGTGTACTCTTTTAATTTCAGGAATGACTCTGCCATTAGCTAAAAAGTTTATCCTCCGTCTCCTTGTTTCTATTAATGGGCTTATTTTCATCTCTTGTTTTCTCTTTCAAGGTCCCAGTTCCCTGACAGTCTGTTTCTTTGTAGCTCACCCTTTCGCATCCAGCTAGCTTCCTATTTTTATTGCTGAGTCATGCAATCAGGCTTAATTGTCTCTTTCTCCAGCTGGCTATGTTCTTTTGGAGAAAAAATATCTGCTACAGGTGCATTTATTAAAATTAGGAAATTGTATCCAGCTACACTGTTGAATAAAATTAAAATTAGGAAAATAGGAGTGCCTAAATATGGACACAGCTAGATGTTAATGGTGAGTTCTGAAATAATAAAAGATGATTAACACCTTGTCTGTCATCATGGTGACCAGCAGTTTTGAAATGTCGACTCTCTGTTCTACCCACAGACTGACCCGTAACTGTCACTGAAAACCCTCTTTAAAAATTCTTTTCACATGGATATTGTTTGTTGTTTAATTATTTCCTTTCTTTTCAGAAATTTGTGATCCATTCAGAGTTGAGCCACAATTTGTTTTCAAAGGAAACGTGGTATGATATAAAAACACAGCCAAACAAAATGATGCAGAAGTTTCAGAATTAATGATGACTAGTTCTCTTATCGCTCCTCTTTTCTTCTGTGGTGGGGCTCCAAACCCAGGCTTTGCAGGCACTAGCCAAGTACCCCACCACAGAGCTGCACTCCAGGCCATGATACCCCACGGAAATTCCCTTTATATATGGAAAACAATAGTTTTTTTTTTTTTTTTTTTGCAGTACTGGGGATCGAACTCAGCACCCTGCACTTGCTAGGCAAGCGCTTATTCCACTGAGCTATATCCCCAGCCCCGAAAACTATAGTTTTAAATGCATCAATTGTCTCAAACTTGAAAGACAACTAAGAACAAGAATTACTAGTGTTCCCCAATGTGAATATTTAAAAAATGTACAGTTACCATGAATATATAGATTATGAAAAATTTTGTTTTATACACTTGAAAGGAAGAAACAATTTAAAAATATCCCATTTGTGTTCTACAATGTTCCCAGTAGGTGAATTTCACTAAATAGTAGGTGAACATGTATTTTTTTCCTACTGAAGTTATTCAAATATTCAAACATTTATAGAAGCCTAAACTATTAATAAAGTCCTCTTATATTTTCCCAAGTACTATATTTTGACTCTGGTACACCAACTCAAAGGTTAAAAGTGTTAGATCCATTATGTTGAGTCCAAGGTCTATACCTCTGTGTTATTGAGAGTATTTTTTAAAACCTATTTGTCAAAAATTGAAGTCCCTCCCTACAGTAGTCATACAGACCTAGTTCTACATATAATTTTTCTCAATACCTCATTTTATAAATTTCAGAGACTAAGATTTATCAATTTTAGAGACTAACATGGTTGGACAAATAGAGGGAAAACGTATTCATGTACAGATACGCTCACATTTTATATTCATTATTACTTACCCCTTTAACAGATGAGGAAATCCGAGTTCTTGGAAACTAAGAAACTTGGGAGTTATAGGAAATTAGAGGATATGCCCTCTGCAGTTAAAATGGCTGATTGTGTCCATGTTGTGGATTCATCCGTGTACAGTACCACTGCATTGGGGTCTTCCTCTTCCAAGCTTCACAGGGCTCAGGAATCTTCACGTGAGATTATTACAGAAAATTAGCATCTAATTCGATGTGGTTAACGTGAGGTGATACAAGTCAAATGTGAGGAATCTGGGGACTTCTATTTTGAGCTTCAACACTATCTTATTAAATGAGCTCAGAAAAGTGTTTAACCTTTGGAATCCTGACTTTCCACTTCTGGGAGAAAAAACAGAGGCAGAGCAATTGTGATACTTATCTAGCAAGAACTTCTTAAACAGTGTGACTTTCACGTTCCTGTAATAAAGGTTGCTTGAAACCAGAACTCTTTGAATAAATTTTGATGTAATTATTATGAGCTCCAATCACACTTGGAGACTGGAGAAGTATTTTCTACTTATGAAGGAAACACATTTTTTTACTTTTATACTTTCCCCACTGTCTCTCCTCAATACAGAAGCACTGTTCTGGTTGAGAAGAAAGTTGTTGAAAAATAGACTGGTCTTTAGACTCTCTGTCACACAAACTCACTCTGTGACCTTGGTTAAATCATGTAAACTCTGAGAATGTGGAGTTTCTATCATCTGATAATCAAGGGGTTAGGTTATGTGCTGGGTATTGTTTATTCCAACCATAGCTGGGACTGATGTATCGCAAACATCTGAAATGACGCCTGGCATATAATAGATGCACAGCACAGAAAACTGAATGGATAAATAGATCACCGCCTTCATTTACTTTGTTATATGGTGTGCTATAGACTTGCCACATGGAAAAAATGCAAGGAAATTATACAGGAGCAATAGTATGGGGAGAAAGTTTGACTGAATTAATGGTTTTCTCTCAGTTTGCTCAAATGTGAGAGGTTATGTGTGGGAAATTTACTAAAGTTTTCTCAGTAGTCTTTTGTTTGTATTTATGTTTCTGATTCTCTTTCTATTTTGATGGCAAAACTATGTAACAAAAATGGCTTTGATATAATAATCATATACGTATATTAATTGTCTCGCATAGCCTAGTTCTTTAATGCTCTCTATATTGGTCTTCTGATATCCATAAGGGGAATTTAAAAAGAAGAAAATTTTGTTTTGAAATAATTTTAAACTTGCAGAGCCTTTTAAATAATATATGAAGTGCTTATATGATTTTAACTTGGTTTCTGTGAAATGCTATTGTCTTATATAAATGTAGTACATTTATCAAAACTAAGAAACTAGTTTTGGGTCATTGTATTGTGGTATGATAATATTAACTAAACTGAGGAGTTTATTTTGATTCTGTGAGTTTTCTACTCATTTTTCCCCATTGTAAGGTTAAATCCAGCCTAACATTACACAATACAGTTAGTCATCAAGCTTTTTCAGGGGCTATATTTATGTTCTTCACCCCTTACTTGCTTTTGTGAACTTGACGGGAAAAATCCTAAGAAACACAAACATGTTATAGAATTTGTTCTTTTATGGTGTTTTCTCATGGTTAGCCTTTCAGATAAAGAATGCTACTAAAGGGAAATATCCTTCTAATGACATCTTATCAGTTAAACTTGGCATGAATATGGGTTATCACTGATTAGACTGACCTTCATTTATTAATTGAGATGGGGTTGCTAGGTTTCTTTACTGTAAAGTTACTTTTTTCTTTTGTTTTCTCTATTTGCTAGAAGCATGTTACTAAGTACAGTCCACTTAGAAATAATTTCAAATAAAATTACTTTTTTCTTTTGTATTCTCTACTTGCTAGAAGCATGTTACTAAGTACAGTCCACCTAGAGAGTTTCAAATAATTTGTAGCTGTGAGTTAAAATTACCATACTATCTGTATTTCAGAAGAAGCATTTTTAGACTATTCAAAAACTTCAGTTTTTCCATATAATTTTATCTACTATTCTTACCATTCTTCAGGGCTCTTGCTGGCAAAAAATATGTCTATGATATTCTAAGAGTGATTTTTCCACTTCTCTCATTTTCCCCACATTTACTATTTGAAACTTTATGCAAAGGAAATTTGTCACTTTCTACCCTTTCATTTGTCTGCATTAATGTGAATTCTCAGATAGAAATAACTGCTTTAACGATAATTGAGTTCTTCTCCAATACTGTTGTCCTCTATTGTGCTACACATCTTGGCCTGGCTTTTGCCAACTCTTGTAAACTGGTTTCTGTGTCCTATAGACATGTCCCCTTTTCAGCATTTCCTTACTTTTTGGCATTACACGGTGATCCAGGCTTCTTCCCTCATTCTTGTCCTTGAATCTGCAACTTTTGCATTACTTTTATTGCACAGTGGTAGAACTTGAGACTTGCTTCAAGTGTTTCCGGATATCACTGAATCAGCATCCTCTCAGCAGTCAGGGAGAGCGGTTGTAATTCAGGTTAGTGTTTATGGGTACAGCATTTCTTAAAAGGTTTGATTTCCACTCCCTTTTCCTTCCTTCTATTACTTAAAGACTTTTGCTCTGACTGATTATAGATTTCTTACTATTTTTGCCCCACTTCCTCCCACCTAAGTGCGAACACCATTTGTAAACACAAATGCTGGCAAGGAATAAGATATCTCTGCTACCAAAATCACGGAGACTCAGGACGACGATTTCACTCAGATTACCTTCATGTCCAACTCTTTAGTGAATGTTTCTAGCCAAACGTCTGTGTGGTGATTCAAATGTAAAAAATGAACTTTCTGTCGATGCAGACTGGTCTCTGCTCTGCTTTATCTACCTCAGTAGTCACGCCATCCACCCCAGCATCTAAATTAGACTTTCTACAGCTCACCATCTAGGCCCTTATGGAGCCGCACTGGTTTCTCTCCTAATATAATCTTTGTTCCCTCCTTTCCTTTTCTTCTAGACTTGTCCGTACTCAGAGTTTTATAGCCTTGTATTTAGTGAATTGTACCTCTTCCCTAACTGATCTTATTTATGCTACTTGGGTTTAATTTTTTTCAAATCCATTCTCGCTGTTCCAGCAGAGGCATACAAATCTGACTCTGCTACCTCTCAGCTTCTGTCTTCTCAAATGACTATTATTTACAGGAAAAAAAAATCCAGCTCCTTATGGTGTTATGCAAATCACCCTAAGCTTCATGTTCCCATACTCACTGCAAGCTCAGGCTTCAGCTGTATGCAGCTTGGGCTCTTGTGCCTTTGTGCTTGTGCATACCAGTCACATCCTCTCAACAGGGGGAATGTCCCCCTTGCTTTTTCTTCAGCATCTGCCTCTGCCTCTGATCATACACTATGTGTGTGTGCCCGTGCACACACACACGTACATGTACACACACGCACACATACACGTATGCACACACACATATCTCTACGATTCTTGTCCTCAGTTCATTTCGTGGATGGGTTTAGTATATTTCTTTCCTTCTCCCTCTCCCTCCCCTTGTTTCTCTCCCTCTTCCTCTTCTTCTCCCTGCCTATGTCTGTTTTGCAGTGTATGGGTACTGAATCCAGGGCCCTGTGCGTGCCAGATGTGCACTCGGTCACTGAGCTGGGGCCTCCCAGTCCCTATGCCACTGTTTTTATTATTGATTGTTTATCACACACCAACAATCTAAATGTGCTATGTTTTTCTCTCATTTTCTTTAAACTATTATGTCCTAACTTCCCATGTGTTTTGCCTCCCTAAAATAGTGACTATTTGAGGAAATGCACTGGGCCTTCCCTGTGCTGCATCCCCATGGATTGAAAGCTTTTGTGGAAGTCTGGTCTTCAGCGAGTGGAGGACGAGTCTAGAATAGGCTGGGATGAAGGGAGGACTAAGTGATAATCTTTTTAGATTTTTTAAAACTTCATTTTTATTCCTAGAAATTAGTCAGCATTATTGCTAAAATGATGAAGAATAATACAATGATAGGGGTTCTCCTTAGTAAATATTTACAATGTAGAAGCATTTCTCCTGAATTTGCTGCATGGATTTTCTCAATTAACCGTCACAAAAGTACTGCAAAGTAGGTTTCCTTCCCTGTTTTACAAAGAAATCAATTAAGGCTATGGCAGAAGTTGGAACTGCTTTCAGGGCTCACAATATCCTTCTGCCTGCTCTACCTAAAAAAATTGAAACCTGTAGTGACAATACTGAGTTCTTGCCAATGGACAGTAATTGTGCTGCACAGTTATGTCTGCCCCAAATAATCTTGCCAGGTTTTCTTCCATTCCCTGTTCCTTTCTCTGGCTAGAACCGGGAAGCATGGTTATGGGAGAGAGTGGAACCAGAAGGTAGAAGAACCCAAGTCCTGGAATTTCCACTTGGAACAGAGGCAGTTGTTTGTGAAGAGAATTCTTTGGGCTTTAAACTGAGAGTGTTTTCTTAGAAACCTTAATATTAGGGCTTACTTATTTAAATTGCTAGTATCATGCTATAGAAAGCCGATGGGAAGAGATACTATTAGTTTTCACAAGGTCACTCATATCTATAAAATGTGTATAAGCAATTTAAAGCTCCTTTGATGTGAACTTAATGGCATCCCTTGTGAGATTTAAAATTACATTTTTCTATGTTTCAAAAGGGTTTTTAATGTGTTTATGGTGGGACAAATGTATATACAACATTGCTCACATAGTAATCTATTATAAAACTCTTGTCATTATAAATGATACTAACATTTGCAAGTTGGTGTTTTTGTCATAGATATTTCGAAGGCCAGTGTAAGCACTGAGGTCCAAAATGGGACTTATTTGGCCAATGAGTAAAGAGTAATGTTTCTAGATTTTTGATTCTAAATATGGTTGTTATGTGTTTTAGTTATTTTATTTTTGTTAAGACCTGAAAGGAAAGCAGTGCTATTTGATGTGGATAAGTATACTACATCTCTTGTTTACTTCTTAGGGTGGCAGATGAATGTCTTTGAAGAAATTTTCACTCTTTTCTTTTCCTGGATTTTCTGTGTAATATAGAGCAAAGATTGTAGCTTTATCAGTGGAAAACACTTGAATTTTCTTGCCAACTTGTAACATTATTGAATATATCACTTTGAAAATATTCTTTAAACACTCTGAGACAGTCTCCTAATTTACAATGTGAAAAAATAGCCCTACTCATGGGATGAATGTGAAGAATAAATGAAGTATTACTTTAACATAGGCTCTAGCACATGTGAGCCAAATTAATAAATCATAGTACTGTTTATTATTAGTGTGACTGTTATTGTTTTCAGTTTTTACTTATTTGCCCACAGTCTCAGCCTTTACAGTAGCAGAAATTGTTCCCAAGCTCCCAGAATAATCATCTGACATGGTTTTCACTATATACAATAATAACATACAGAAGATTACTTTCCCATAGATTTGAGTGTTCCGCATGTATAGTTCATATTATGTTCGCTAGTTATAGACATTGCTTTGTGAGCATTTTTCTGGGAAGAGCTGTTTCCTGGAATTGCAGTATTTGAATGTGAAATGTATGTTTTCTGGTATGTGGCTGTATTTAGCCATCCTTTTTTTCCAAAGTTGTTTATATATTAAACTATCTTTCACTCACTTTCATTTACAAACTTCATAGTTATAATGCTGACAGTGTTTTCACAAAGGTCTTTAAAGACTATTTTAGTTTTTATTTCCCATATCATTTTTGGAAAAAAATGTTTTCAGTGCTTTGACTGGAACAGCTATCATATTTCAAGCCACTTTACAAGCTACCACCATGGGAAAGTCATCTGTAACCCAGAGTTTCCTGAGGGGTGGTATGAACCAGTGCATCATACTCATCCTCCATGTTTCATGCAGTCAGAAAAGAGCCATGGCACATAGCAGGAAGACGTCTTTGATACCAAGCCTTGTATATTTTCTTTAAAATGAATGTTATGATTTAGAGAGTTATTTTTCTACTTACATTATAATTAGACTGTCATTAATGTAGCTTTATTCCTTAAGCACATAAGAAGATTGCCTCAAAAAGTTTTGGCTGGGATTTGTGAGAAGTGCTTGGAATTATGCACTGACAATGTTTTCAGTCAACTTTTTTCTTCACCTACACTGACTGGCACATGTGCGAGTTGCAGTGTATTTGCAATGTGTCTTTCTTTAATTAAGGCATAAAGACTATCCCAGTAATAGTTCTGACACTAGTTTGTATTTGAAATAAGATACAAAATGCCCAGAATAAGACATATGGTCAAGAGAATAAAAAAGAATATTTAAATTCCACTTCTCTGAAATATTTTTATTTTTTAAAAAAGATCAGGATTCATCATAGTAAGACTCCTAGAATTATCAGAGAGATTGCCAAGATGTTTAAATTGCTAAGATTTTGTTAAACAGTTAATTATGTGTGGTTACTTTACATTCATGGACACTTTTATATTTATTGTTATTTTAATTTATTTTTTAGGAGGAAAAAGGCAACATCTGGTTGCCAGAAGTGATAGATTTTAGCTTAGAAATTCATTGACATAAAGGGAAAATTTCCAACTTTTTTTTTCCCGAGTGTGGTTCAACCTCCTGACTGTAAATGCATTTGAAGGAATATATATTTATAGAATATTTATAGAATATAGCAGTGTATTTATATATTTATATACACTGCTTAGAGGAAAGAGAATTTACTTGCGTATGAGCTACTATGGGAGACCCAAAGAAGGAACAACTCAGTTATGCAATCTAAGACTTGGGCCAGTGATCACGGTGAGTAGAAGTTATGCAGTTTCAAAAAAAATAAGATAGAACAGAACTGCATATATATTAAACTCCACATTATCTCAACCCAGTTTATATTATCAAATTTCTGCACAAAAATGTTAACTATATGTGTATATGTTAATCAAAAAGACCTGATACTACCTGTCTTGAGAAAATACAGAATTTATTTAAAATCTCCAAACCATACTTGCTTTGAATTAGTCCTGGTAGTAATATTTTTATGAGGATCAAGAGAAGATTACATGAACAAATTTTGAAAGCTATAAAAATGTTCACACATTAATTATATATACATATGGTTTGTATTTGCCCACCTTTACCTATCACATCCATGTGTTATCACTGGTTCTAGCTCAAAGATACTTTGGCATAGAAAGAGTAAACTTGATTTTAAAAGACCATCTTAAACTATTCTAGAATGGCATCGCTAACTACTGTTTCCAACAGTGACACACATTTCCTGTGTGAAGTATTATGAATAAACGCATGAAAGGAGGACATGTGAACAGTTGGGTACAGTTGAAAATTTACACCTCTGAGAAGGTAATTATTGGAGGTGGAAGGAGTGAGATAGTGTGGAGTGAGTAACTTGGAAAAAATGAAAAATTGAAAATCCAAAAACATAGTAGCACAACTGAAATTGCTGTGCAGTGCTACTCATATATACCAAATTTCATTACCTTGGCCTGTTTTCTTTCTTGCCTACTCATTGAATATCAAAATGCTAGATATTTAAGCTAAAAAGAATATGGTGAATGGACCCCTGGCAGATAGAATAATCAAACCACAAATAATCGAAAGAGAGAAATCACCAATAGTAAGAAATCTCTCGGAAACCTTAAGCCTCTGACCATTGTCAGTGGGGAAAAAATGATCCTTTTCAATTTTTCCCTTTCTCATAGTTTCATATGAGAAATATTTTCATATTCCCTCAGGCAGCTCTTATAAATGAATATCACAGCAGACCCCAGCATAAAAAATACAAGGATCTTTAGTTCCTGTTACAATGTGCAAATTAGAAGTATATCTCAACTTTCAAGAAAGTTTATCACTGATTTTATTAAAATGATGAAGTTATATTTTCCTAAGGAAGTGGAAGATGGTTGCATAGTTGTGTGTGAAACAAATTCATAAATGAGAGGGATTCATCATCTTCTAGAATATGAATAGAAATAAAGGTTTTCTTTTCATCTGCAAGATGGGATTTTCAGGAAGATACATTTGGAAAATGGAAGTTTAGTCACTAGTAGATACCTGATTGTCAGTGATGAGTCTCACATGAACAAGAGAGGCCTGTTACTGCTAGATATGGGCACCTTAATCACGGTAGATATTACTCGGAAAGCATCTTAGTAGTGGTGATCTGTTAAGGAAAGAAAATGACTTGTGATTACGTCATTCTTCTTGACCTGCTGTATATAAAAAGAAAAAGTCTTTACATTTTAAAATGTAAGGCTATACTGAGAAATTTTTGAAATGCATTGATGGACTTATTTGATCATGGTAATGTTTTTTTTTAACTAAACTTGAATGAATTTGAACTGCTTATAAGACTGTAAATTATCTACAATATTTTGGATCATCATTGAGAATATTGTACCACAGAGTATAAGACATGCTAATTTAAAAGGAACTATAGTTATAACAAATGCTTTTTCTGTCATTGGGGAATTTGAAATTAAAATGAAGTCACATCACATGATGAATTATTCCCTCTAACACTGTATGTCTCCTATAAAATTGAAGATGACCTGAAATAAATATATGCACCTCTCCACATTGTATTTCTTTGTTTCACTGCAAAACACTGAGTGCACAAAGCTAGTTAGCTGTTTTACAAGGTTGTTTTTACTTAGCCTTTTGAAATGAAATGAACTAAGAGATGCATCAAATGACCATTTTGTTTCTCAGTGACATCAACTGTTGTCCTTGGCTTTGAAGCCATGACTCACTTCCAGGGCTCATCAATGTAGCTCAATGTTGAATAAATGCACACAAACTAAAAGAAGTATAAGAAAGTACAAAATGACATGGTTTGATACATGCTGCTGAAATGCAAATTATACTTAGGTCTCAGGAACAAATATTTACTGGAATTATAATAATTGAGATTATATAATTGAGTGTATTGAATGTATTTTCCTTTGAAAATAAGACAATTAACTAGGTTAAATATTAGTAAATACAGAATTATTGATTTTTATTATGAATATATCATCTTTTTGCTAGGCATTGAAAATGGAAACTATTGTATAAACATCCTGTCTTTAGAAGTTTGATGACTACTCAATGAAAAATTTAGAATTGAATATCTTTTATAGGCTCAAAGGTATATGCATGGTACAAACAACAGTTGCCATTAAAATTTGGAGTACACTAACAACAAAGATTATGTAATGGAGAAATTGAATTTGACCTAGTGGTTGAAAATAAAAGCACTTTGTTGAAGAGAAGAATCTGAGATTAAGATTCCAGAAATAACATAGTGATTATTAGCTACTGAAAAATCACACACACTTAGGTGTGTGATTTTCTTACTCTGTATGCCAAATGTTTCTAACTAGGGAGTAGATTTAAAGTCTGAAACACTTGATTGCAAAAATTGTGTATGGGCACTCATTTATAGGAAGTTGTATAGATCTCTGTCCTCTTTAGCTTCTCAAAGAAATCAAATACTATCCAAAGGTTGAAAACATCGCTCTACTTGCAATCTTTCTACCAGAAATTACTTTTCAACAATAATTCATTTGCTTAAAATTGATTGTCCAAGTTGTTGCATGTTTTATGATTAAAAAAGATAATTTTGGCAAACATGGTTGCCCTAGTCTACTAGTTAGCAGAGGTTTAAAAGAAAACCATATTTGAATGTATATACTCTATAGCATGCTCCAGAGATAGTGCAGTATATAAGTTGTAAGATCAGTCACAATTTTTATTATTAAGTATGTCAGAATGATATCAAGGAAACTAATTGGTATTTATTTTATGATTATGAATTTAATGATACTATGAATTTAAATTTCATTGAGCAAATGTAAGTAATTGTTCAAAACACTATTTAAATTTTTAACCTTTTATTTTTTTGTCTTTTGGAGACAGGGTCTCGCTATGCAGTTCAGGTTGGCCTTGAGCTCACTTTGTAGCCCAGGCTGGTCTTGAACTTGCAACAATCCTCCTGCCTCAGCCTCCCGAATGCATTACAGGCATGTGCCACTATGCCTGGCCTTAAATCATTTTTTGCAAGTTATATTTCAATATTAATTAAGTAAATCAAAAAAGTAATGTTTTTCTTTGAATAAGTACAATTCTTATTTAGGTTGTTCTGCATAAAATAATTTTAATGAATATTCTACATTTTATAATTGCTCTTAGACATGCATCTTTTATTTGTGCAGAAGTAATTATAAAAGAAATTAAGTGAACATTTTAAGAATATTTTAAGTTGTTCTCTATTTGTCCAGTATTCTCTTCACTATTAATTTATTAAGCTAATTATGTGATATAAAAATGCAAATAATATCTTAATTAATGACAGTTATACCATTATATTAGTAACGTGAAGCCTTAAGAAAAACATCCCATTGTAAGAAGGTTGGTGTTAGAGCATATATTACTGATTCATATATATCAATATATTTATAATGACATATTTATATATTATATGTTTTCAAAATAGATCAATGTAAGTGTTTATAAAATATTACATGTACTAGTGTATCTTGGAATAGCATCAGATACCATTAAATTGGACTTTGAGTCTTTCCTTCAGAATGAAATGCAACAGAAATTCCGATTTCAAGTTTTATTGGTGTACTGTGGGATCCATTCTGTCTGTAGCCGTAGCCACAGTTACATCATTGTTATGTAGATCGATAACTTTATAGTTTTTCTCAGAGGCTTGTTTGAAGATATTAATGTGCCTCATTCTATGTTTTCTACATCCTCATGGCCATTTACTCTCAGAATGTAGAACCCATGAGAGAAAAGTTCAAAGTAAAAAAAGCACAAATGCTAAAGAGGATATTTATATGTGGAAGTCACTATTGTTTTTAATATAGCCTCCACGCTATTGTAAAAGATTTCTAGAACACAAACCCCATTCAAGTCACTTTCTTACATACTTTTTATGGCACCTCATTTTATTCTGGTTCCTTCCCAAGTCAGGCCTTGATAGATGGTCTGGTTTTGTAAGATGGGATTTGTTCTAATTTATCTGCTGGAAGTGTGGCCCTTGTATTGCCAGATATTAAGGGATCTTTGATCCAACTTTCCACTTTCGTTTGAGTCCTTGGCTTCTCTTCAGTCCTCTCTCCCCCAGGGTATATATCCCTTTCAACCCAGTTGTGTGTATTTCACATACAGTGGTGGCCTTGTAAACTATGTAGCTTTACGACAACACAGCCATCTTAGCTTGCATAAACACATTTTCTGACTGTACATTCTAGACCAGTAGAGTATAGTGTATTTCTTCAGGAAAATGCCAGCTTCTGAGTTTACCATTGTGGAACAAATTTTTTTTTTGTGTGTGTGTGTGTGTGTGTTGCTGGAGATTGAACACAGGGCCCTGTACCTGTTAGGCAAGCTCTTTGTCAACTCAAGCCTTCCTCGCAAATTTCTAATTTCTTTTCTTTTACATTGCCTTACACAGGCATGAATTACATTTATGCCTATGTGCCCCTCCCACACACAGTCTGTTCTGTAACAATTGGAGTTTCTCTTGTACATAAATTTTGTTATATTGTACAGTAAAACACTTGTTATTTTCCAATTTTCATTAGTCTTAAAGCAAACCGAAATTGCTTAAATTAACCTACAGAAAGTAAGAGTTATTTTTCTGACAATAAATACATTGTGGAAGAGTATAGTGTTCTTCATTGTGGAACCATAATGAAAGGACCATCCATTTCAGCATTTCCAACATGCTAAGTGAAGAATGTTTAACAAAATTTTATTTTTAAATGTAAAACAATGAAAACATATTAACAAACAGCTAACGTAGTTGTACTGCTGCCTTTTACAAAGTAGCACAAGAATAGTACAAGAATACTGAATTATAGACAAGGTGACAGGGAATTAACAATGGTTGTTGTATTCATATTGATAACTTCAAAGTGTTTATTCAGGAAAACAAATATAGAAATGCAAGATTGATCAAATAATTAATCATTAATTATTCCTTTCAACAAAGTGATAAAGACTGCAGTACAACTATGTTAGCTATCCTACATATACATAAATACATCATTTTCCCCTTCTTTCTTTATTCTTTTCCCTCATTCCAGTTGTTCTTTACTTTTGAGCATTTTCCTTTCATTTCACAATGTCTGTCATATCTCCTAGTTTTTATTCAGTCTTTCAGGTACTTACACTAGGAGACAATACATTGTTTACACATGCAGGTCTGATTTATTTCACTAGTTGTGACTATTTACCTATAAAAGCCTCGAGTATATCTTTCTTTATAGCTGAGTAATATTCCATTATACAAACATGGCACAATTTTTTTAATCCAGTCCTTAGTGGATGGACATTTGGATTGTTTCCACAATTTAGCTATTACAAACTGTGCTGCTATAAACATTGGTGCACATATATTGTTGTGATACAATGTTTTCAGATCTTCTGGGAAAATACCCAGAAGGGGAATAGCTGGGTTGAATGGGACCTCTAGAGCTATTTTACTGAGGAATTTCCAACTAATTTCCACAGTGGTTTCACCAGTCTGCTTTCCCACCAGTAGTGGAGAAGAGTCCCTATTTCTCCACAGCCTCACCAGCATTTGTTATTGGATGATTTTTTAATACTGGCCATACTTACAGGGGTGAGATGAAATCTCAATGTTGTTTTTAGTTTGCATTTCTCGAATGACTAATGTTGAACATTTTCTCATATATTTATTTGCCATTTGTATTTCTTTATCTAAGAAGTGTGTAAATTTGAAGTAGAAGTTTACATTTTAGAAATTGAAGGGCATGAAACGAATATTCCACATCAGTTATGCTTACCTGTCAACTTTTATTTTGTTCCTCATAACTTATATTGAAATGTAAGCTATGCTTTTTTCTTGGATATACTGATTTCTTTTTTAAAAATCCCTTTAAGGATCATCTTGACATCTTCAAAAGTGATTTAATTTTGTTTTTTAATTCACCTTGTAAATTATATAGGCATCCATTTGTAATAGTAATTACTACTTTAGGATAGTAATATATGTATCCTTTTTGGAAAAAAATTCTTTAAATGGAATTTTGTTAAGTGAAAAATCAAAGCTTTCCTCTCATTCCATCATTTTCATTTGCCAGATAATGGAAAGTTAATGAGAAGAAAATTATCCTTTTCAATTTTCCCTTTCTCTTTGTATTCCCTTAGGCAGCTCTTATGAATGAACATAATGGCAAAACCCCAGTGTAAAAAAATGCAGGGATCTGTAATTCCGATTAAGATATGCATATTACAAATATACCTCAGTTCTCAGGAAAGTGTACCACTGAGTTTATTAAAATGATGGAGTTATATTTTCTTAAGGGACAGAAGATGGATGGATAGTTATATGTAAAACAAATAAATAAACAAGGGAGCTCATTAACTTCTAGGGAACAGATTGAGCAAAAACTTTCATATATAAAAATTAATTGTTTAATAAAGAATCTACTTGCAAATGTAAAAACTTCTAAAGTGTTTATGCAGACATTTACAATATATAAACATTTTATAAAGTGTGTCAAGTATTAAAACTTTCATCATCTTGCCCATATTACTCTGAAACTAGTTTTCTTTAATAATCTAATATGGATATGTTCACATATTAGTCCTAGAACTACCTTAGTATTTTAAATTTTGGCAAAGAATTTTATTGTGTTTCTATATAGCATAATTAATCATTCCTTAACTCAGGAGAATATAGGTTGATTCAAATTCACTGTTGTTAGAATCAGTGCCATAGAGATGATTTTCATACTAGGTGACTGTTCAGTGTTCCATTTAGGTTGGCTTTTCTTTTTTCTTTTTAGTAGTATGTGTTTTCAGTACATAATGATTACCTTCATCATGGGGAGTTGGTACAGGTCCATAACGCATCTTAATTCTTTTTACTTTTCCTTCTCCCTCTCCCACCTTAAAATTATATTTGTGAAGTTGGCTCTAGAAAGAGGGTCATAGAGTTAAAGACACAGATGTTTTAATTTTGAGATGATTTGGTTAAAATAACATATTATGTCACTAAATATTTGGTTATCAACAAATAGATATGCCCATTTAATTTCAAACAGCCACACAATGCAAACACCTGCCTCAAATATATGCCAACTACTAGGAAAATGTTTGTCTTCCTTTTATTATCTGCTTGATTTAGATTATATGTTTACACAGTAAGATACTACGCTCTTTCATTTTCAGTGGCTTTTAATAAGCTTTCAGTGTAAAATGTTTCAAACTTAGTCCTCACCTTTTAGTTTTTTGAATACATAGCAAAGCAAAATCAAGATTTCCATATTTGTTGATGGATGACTAATTTCTCTCTTTTTTATTCTGCCTATCCCTATCAGTAAAATAATATTACAGGATAAGTTGTTAATTATGAAAAGAAAATTACTAGTTAGATACAGATTTGGGATAATTTGCTAGCTGTAATACCATAATATTCTTTGTGCACATTGTGAATTAAGTAAGAAATCAATGTTATTTTGAAGTTGTGCATTTAGCTTTGTCATTATTGATCTTTTAATTATTCTGTAACTATTTCATCTGTGAGAGCCACTGATTTATATTTTGTTGCCAGTTCTTAATATTATAGCATCCGTTGCCTCATGTATCATGTTTAAAAGGTTGATATATTTAGCTTCTGTGAACATAGGACATGTAATTTCTCTCCCTCTATTATTCATACATTTTGCAGAATCATTTATCAGCAGACCACAGAACAGTAGCTGATAGATGCTTCATCACCTATGTGCCTGGCCCCCTAATTTTTTACCTCTTTTTATTAATAGCACTTTTAGTGTGTCAAAAGCAGACTGTCTTTAAATGTTCTTAATTGGAAAACTGAATATTAGTATGACTTGCAACATGCTCAGGTGTGTGATTACCGTTCAGATTTTCAGTCCCAGAAGTTTGGCTTGGCCATTTACTGGCTGTCCCACTTTAGAGAGTGGTAAGTTGCATCTCTGAGTAACCACATTTCTAACGTTAGAGCAACATCAGTGTGGATGTTGCTTACTAGAGGTAAGTGTGGTCACTCAGAAAAGTTTGTAAAATTTTACTTATAATTTCTTTAGTTTTGTTTATCAATAACATTCAAAAACCACTTCCATTTGAGTTTCAAATTCATTTTAAAGGTTTTGTGAAATGTTTTTGGGTTTAGTTCTTTAAAAAGTTTTTGACTAGGTAAAACTTCAAAAGTAAATTTTGTCTTTTATTATATGCTTATGAGGGGCTGAGGATATAGCTCAGCAGCACAGTGCCTGCCTGGCAAGTGCAAGGTCATGAGTTCAATTCCTAGTTCCAAAAAAAAAAAAAAAGGCCACTGGGTTGTACACCTTACATGAGTAGATTTGTGGCATGTATATTATAATTCAATATATGCTTACTAGTAATTGAGAACTTTCAGTAAATTAAGCCAACTTCAAAAAATGAAAAAGTCGGGGCTGGGGATATAGCTCAGTTGAATAAGCTCCTGCCTACCAAGCGCAGGGTCCTGAGTTCGATCCCCAGTACCGCCAAAAAAACAAAAAAAAAGAAAAAAAAAAAAATGAAAAAGTCCTCAATTGCTTTATCTTTTTACTTTGCTATTTCTCTCTAAAAGGTTTTAAAATATATGAATAATTTATATTCTGAGAAATATAAATGAAGTGAACAGCTATAAGTTATACTCTTTGATAGCAATTTGTAAAATGAAATAAGCCCTAAAATCATCCTGATCCAGGGGGAGTGTGGCGAGGGAAAGGGAATTAAAGATGCGTATGTACTAGGTGCCCGAGATGAATGTAATTATGTGTTACAAACATATACTAATAAAAATAGACTAACAGTAATGTTGGTATGCAAAGTCACATTAATGTATGTCATGAAGTAAAGTGGAATGCTTTAAAAAGATACCTGACCTTTAGTTATTCTCTTTTATATAATGTAATGGTTAAGTTTGGTCTGTATATACTTGGACTTACAATATTTCTCAGAAAAAATGTCTTTTCAGACAACTAAAGAACGTTTCTTTTAGTTTTCAATTACACAATAGTTTCTAAACATGTTGTATTAGAAAAATTATTATAAGAATAAAAGAGAACAGGATTGAAATGGCTCCAAAATATTTGCTCTATAAGTTCATAAAATAAATATATTTTAAAAAATCAAGGAAAAAAGACCACATGGTACATAAAACTCTTAAGTACACAGGAGGTTGCTTTTATGTAATCATTATATGGCATTGACACACACCTGGAATATAACTGGCTTCTAATGAAAGCGAGGTACATGGAGAGAATCACAGAGTGTGTGTACTTGGGGGGGATAAATGACTGATCTTTAGTATCATCTTGGTACTAGCTGTTGGTACAATCTGTTGGTGCAGATCATAAGCCAATAAGCCCCTGAACATTTGCAAAATATTGTAATAAAAAATGAAACCAAAGATATACACATTATAATACTTATAATTCAGTTCAAGTAGGATTATTACATGCAAAAGAACAACTATACTAAGAGACAACCTCCCTCCCTTAATCAAAATTACTTATACCATAGTTTTATGAATTGTTTTTCAAATGTGTATTGATGTTTAGTTTTTATTGCAATAGTTATTCGCTTTCTATTATGGCTAAATATATAGGCCTCCTGTGGATGTATGAAACTGTGGTAGTACCATACTGTGTTTTCCTCTATACACGTGTGCCATGGTAATTTTTGTTTTGTTTTGTGTAAGTGGTGGGGATCAAACTCAAGGCTTTGTACGTGTTAGGCAAGTGCCCCATCACTGACCTACAACCCAGAGCCATACAGTTTAATTTCTAAATGAGGCTCAGTAGGAGATCAACAACAGTTACTAATAGAATTGAACGACTATAAGAGCATACTGTAATGGAATTACCAGCATCACTACTCTTGTGCCTTGCAGCCATTATTAATAAAATGAGTGTTACTTAAGCATGAACACTGTGATACTGTCACATTTGATCTTGTCAGTGAGATGGCACCTAAGTGGCTAGTGATTAGGTAATACATATAGTGTATATAGGTAATACATATAGTGTATATAGGCAGAACGTATGCTCTGGACAAATGGGTGAGACCATATGTTCTCACAAACTATTCATTCCCAGGCTGGATCCAGGAGGACCCAGAGAGACTGCATCGTGCTACATAGAACACTGTAACTTAAAATGTACACATTTTTTGTTTGTGAAATTTGTCATTTAATACTTTGAATCACAGCTGACCACAGGTAATGTTTGACTGTACAAAACTAATGATCCTCTTTGTGCAAAACTACCCAACATTACTATGAAATATGGAAAACTGTTCAAAAATAAGTGCCATATTTTATTATATTGATAAAAAATAAAGCTAGAAGCCTTTTCTTAAAAACTCTCAGCACTGTAGCTTCAGGTAGTAACTAATACAGACACTTTGTCAAGCAACTGGTCATATTTTAAAATCCATATTGGGGAGGATTTTCAATAACTTTCAAGTTTTATTTAGCTTGCTGCTATTCCTTTGGGCGTGACACTTTATAATTGATTACCACATTAATGGTTTTTCTGGCAGTTCAGATTATGTAGGTGAGGCTTTCAGTTATAAATTGCATACAGGAAGTCATATAACTGATTTTCCCTCATAACAAACCCAATCATTTAATGCTATCTTTAGAGCCCATTTTAAACCTTTTGTACAGAGAGCATGAAATAAATATTAAATTTAAAAATCTCTATGGAAGATAATGCCATCACTCCCTTTCATCCAATATTCATCGGAAAAAATTCGAAGCTGGATTGCATCATCTTTTATCAACCTGTCTAGTCAATTGTGCTGTTCCTACTTATCACTGGGTGAACATTTTTGTGACATTTTTTCCATGGCTTCCATAGAAAACTACTGGAAACAAACTAGCAATTGTTTTAGGCATTAATATGTCCATTATCAACGTAAATTTTAAAGGCTGTACTTGGAAAGAAGAAAGACAATTGGTTAAAAAGTTATCTTTGGCAGCATTAAAGCAGTAGATGGCTTCAGAGTATCTCAGATACTATGACAGTGTACCTTTGAGTTATCACCTGATATTATAAATTGTTTTTAGTAGCCTTCCTAAAATTCTAAAAGGAGAGGAAGTGGGGACATAATCCCGCTCCATTTAACTTAAATAACATAATTGGTTGAAATACACACACCCATGTTTTATAAGGTCTACATTTTTATCCTCTTGGAATATTTCCCTCATTGAATTAGGCAGATGTTTCACTGAATTAACCAATTTTTGTAGATATTATGCAGACATAGATTTCATTTAAACACTAGAAATAAAAATATTAAATACACTTATGGTTTCTTTTTTATTTTTTATTTTAAAAATTAAAAAACTGACAAAACAATGATGAAAACAAAATCAAAACAACACCAAACAACAAAAATGATACATGACCTCAAGACAAAATAATAGAAATTTACAGTGGTTGCTAAATTACTCACTGTTAGCTTCAGCAAAGTTGCTCAGCCCATTAGACATAAGAATGTAAGATTGATCAAATAAGCAAAGACAGTAACAAGTAAAAAACAATAAAAATAATTTAAAAAAACATTGGAACGGATGCAGAACTTCATCATGCAATATGATAGAAGTTCAACAATGGTTCTTATACTGCATATTGTTCTTAGATCAATCATTGTAATAACCAAATTCAAGTGTGTAAAGTTGGTCAAGAAAAAAGAAAATTTTAAGCATTCACTGTTCCTCTCAATAAACTACAGATATCAGTGATACACCTATTCCAGCTATCCTTATATATACATATAAATTTTGTTTTTCATTAAAGAGCAAATACATAAAACAGCAAAGAGATCTATAAAAATGATACAGAATTTCAAAACATGGTGATAGGATATTAACAATGGTTGTTATACTATACAATGTTATCTTCAAATTGGTTGCACATATAAGCAGATATAGGCATGCAAGGTTTGTTTATTATTAGTTTGATTATTATTATTAAAACAAATAAAATTTGATCACTAATTCCAAAAAGTTTTGTACCACTGGTAGAAAGTATCTACATGGCTGCTTGCTATCACTTAATGTACAGTTCGAAAGAGTTCCTGTCAGACACTGGAACCTAAAGAGAGGGTTGCAAAGATATTAATAAATGTTCTACCCTAATCATAAGGGAAATAAAGAGAAACTCTAGCACTTTTCCCTAAGTAGCAATCAGAAGTATTTGGTGAAAAGCTAAACTCTCAACTATTTTATGCAAATGAAAAGTGAGAGATCTCTTGTATTAGTTTCCTAGGTAAGGCTTAACAAAGCATCATAGACCTTGTGGCTTAAGTTACAGAATTTTACAGTCTCGTGTTCTGGAAGCTAGTAGTCAGAGATCAAAGTGTTGGCAAGTTTGATTGCTTTTGAGGCCTCTTTGGCTGGGAAACATCCTTCTTCAACATACGAAAGTTGTGAGGGTACAACTCAGCCTGTAGCGCCACGTATTTCATTCTTTCTTACTTAATATTTAGAAAATGTAAATGCATTATCCGAAGACATATTTTCTTTCACCACTTGAAATAAGTAAAAATTAATGCGGTAATCAGAATGTTTAGATACTCTAACTGATCATGGATAAACCGGATGTCAGAGTATTTTAAAGGATTCAGCACAGTTAAAAGCCACCAAAATGGAAACTACAAAGTCCAGGAGCAATATGCTTTAGTCATTGTCTTAAACCTTTATTCTGAACTGATTTTTAAAAATAATTTATGTATTTTTGTAACAGAAATGCTGGTTTGACTGGAGTATTAGAAAGGGATTAGGATTAAAAGGAAGTTGATTTTAGATACTATCCTCCAGATCCTAGTTTGACAGGTGAGAAAGCCAAGATCCAAGGTCACCCGCAGAAACCACAGCAAAATTTGACCTTCTGGCTTCATGTCAGAGCTTTTAGAGGGGCTACTTGTTAATGTGGGATTGAATTCTAGTGTGTGAGCCTTTGTAGAAGCTAGTTTTCCTCTAACCACTACGTTGCAGAAATATTTTCCATAATTATGTATTTTTGGCAATTGGCTAAAGACTGAAAATTGTAAACAGGAAAATAAAATTTGCAAACTTTGTATCCAACTCCTAAACCCTTTATTATTTCAGCATTGTTTACCTAAGCATAGGAGGAAAGTGAGTAAGTACTTGAGATTCACTTGACAGATTCTTTTTATTCCATTTCTTCTAATTTCTGCATAGACACTAATTTTGGTTACTCGATGTTGCCTTTCTTCAAAACCAAGCTTAAACACTAACATCTCTGACTTATAGACCTCTTCGAGGCACCCCCAGTAGCCTCACTGCTTGGAATGCTCCCGTGATACTGATCTTGTGTGGTGTACACTCTTTTCCTTACTTTGATCGCAAACCTCTTGACACCAGGGGTTTGTTCAATTTCTATCAATTTGTTGATTCTCAGGGCAGAAAAAGGCAACAAAATGCATTTCTATTTCAACTGTTTCCAGTCTAATAATTACAAAGTGAGGCACTATTGAGACTGTTTCTTCCAGGTGAGCTGGACCATGGGTTTCTTGGAGGGATCTGCTGGTGGGCAGTATCCTGTTCAGAAAGTTTTATATAGAAAAGAATATTTTCATAAAGTAAGTAAAATGACATGGGTATACATTTATACATATTACAATAATTACCTTGCTAGCTTCATGGTACTTCTAATCTTTAACTTCTGAAGTGAGTAGGTGCTGAGCTGTGAGGAGGCCTGGACACATGGTAGTGTAATGATAATGTCATGAGCACATTGTCTGTATTCTTATTGAAAGAGAAATGTCTATGTTACCACCTGTATTGAATTCAATTTAACATTTATTCAGTGAATTAGCATAGAAAAATTTATTTTATAATTTGGAAACAATGGGAAAGAATATTACTTAATCTGCATGTAGATTACTTGATAGTAGTCACTTATGCCGTGGTGACCATTGGAGTTTCAAACATTACAAAACCCTTTTCCCAGCAGCAGAAGCAGCAATTCAATAAGCATGATCTTATCTCAGTTACTGGAGTAATTTCAGACTGTTCTAAGATACAAACACAGACGATGGTCTTTATTTTCTTTTCATTTTAATGTCAGCCTTAGAAGTTTTTATCTGAACTCTCAAAAAAGCAGCTCTCTTTTAAGATTAACTAATAAAATAGCAATGAGCAGATAAACATCGTGTTTTTTTTTTCTTTTTTTTTTGAGGGAAGCAGCAAACATTTTCTTTCCTGGCTTTTTTCATCTCACTTAAAATATTCTTCTAATTTTATTTTGGATGATGCAAAAGTTCTGTAGCTATTCTAATTTAGTTTATCCAGTCAGCAACTTTTCCTTCAGTACATAATTCTGATGTAAATTATGGACTATTCCATGAAAAAATATGCATAGCCTACACAAAACTTTGTACATTGTTTCATAACATTTATGGACAACTCAACCCCTCCAAAAGACAGGCATTTCAGAACTCTTGCTAACTGGCAATTTAGCAGGCAGAAAGTATTTTCATCCAGCCAATCCAAAATTCTAGTTACCTATTCTGAATGACAGTAGTGCAGTCTACCTGTGTGTGAACTCCATGTGTACCTCTATGTATACTCCGTGTCTGTGTGCATAAGCTACTTGAACCTTGATATTTTCATTCAGTTGATAGAGTTTGTCTTGAATGGGAAGTCAGGTTAAATTAATTATGTATAGAAAGCAGTCTTAGTGCAAAGCAAAGCCATATAGGGAAATACTTTTGATCACCTAATATGTGCAAGACATTGGTACATATGGCCATGGTTACTCAGATATCTTAGTAACCTCAATCAGCTGTGCACTGTTATTGTCCATAAAATGCTGAACACAGAATGCCATCAGATGCTTGGGGTTTTTTTGTTTCGTATAAATTCAAATAAACGTTGTAAAGTCATATTGTTTCCTAAGAATTACAACAAAAAAATAGTGCTAGACAAGAAGTCATACTCATTTCACTAAGCTAGATGTTCAATATATCTTGCAAGTTATCTAATGATTTATTGAAATTTAAATACAGAATAACTGCAATAAAATGTATCTTAATGAAATTAGATGAAGTGAAGCTCCACGGGGCATTGGAGTGTCTAATTCATAACCCATATATCACTTTTAACATCTTCAGAGCTACCAACTTGGCCAGAATCAGAATGAAGTAACCAGGCTTGGAAATGCAGTCCTTAGGGTTGAATTTCTCCTTGTGCATGACTGGTCTTGACTGCTTGGCTGTTAGAAGGCTTTAGGCTTTTAGCTTTTAGAAGTTGTACATACCTGCATTTTAATGTCTACTCTTCTTTATTACTTGAAAAAATTCCTTCTTTTATTCTATTACCTGTTTTACCTTTGGTATTCCCCCCCCTTCATAAATTCTTTGCACATAAACAACTTCTAAAAATAGTCACTCGCATGTATACTTCATACCTGTCTCTGCCCTGAGCTAAAAATGAGGTTTCATAACCTGAAAATCAGCTAACACTACACCTAGAATTGTCCTTGGAAGTGGTTATGCCTAACAACTTCACATTTCCTTAGACAAAACTAGAGTCTAGAATAAGAAAGCATCATGTATTTTTTAAGCTAGCTCTACTTTCTAGGATACCTCAAATTCAGATCAGTCACGAAAGCCTCTGTGATGTGTTTACTTAGAATTTCTATTAGCCATGACTGATTCAGCAAAATTGTTTTTCTTTCCCCTTAAAGGATACCAGTGATACTAACTTACCTGACATGAATGTAGCAGAGTAACCATACTATAACTTGATAGAAAATTGGCCAACTAAAGAAAGAAACTTTGGCAAACTGCAAACACAACACCTTTTTCAAACGTTGAGACTTGGGAGTCTGAGATACATGGGGTGACATGGTAAAATTTTCATCCCACTATGGGAAACATTTAGGAAATTTTCATTGAAACATTCTTAAAAATCCCCTAACAAGTTTTTCAGTGCTAAAGTATGTCTCAAAGACTCTGTCCCAAGACCAGTGAAGAGCAGCCATACTTTAAATTTCGGGAAAAGTAGGGGATAATTATGATATGATAACTAGTTAAGATAGTTATTCTATCACAGCCATTTAGAAAGACCAGAAAACATTCCTTTACCTTCAATGTCTCTTCAAGGTGGCAGTATTGAGGTTGAACGAGGTTGCTGGTCTGTTTTAAACATGTGGGTGTTCCCCTTGGAATGCCTCCCCGGTATCAAAAAATTTACCAGCTTTACTGAGTTGCTAAATTTGGATGTATAAGTCCTTAATATGTCTATTTTACCCTCAGAGATTAAAATTTAAAAGATGCTAGTGAAAACGAGTGGTAGAAGAAGAGATCAGAAGTAGGGCTGGAGAAGGTCACTACGTCCTTATAAAGGAAACAATCCAAGAGGAAGAGATAACAATCATAAATATATGAATAAATATATATGCAACAAATGCCAGTGCACCCAACTATATGAAACAAATATTAACCAGCACGAAAAATAAAATAAGCACTAATACAACCTCAATACATCTCTGTCACAAAAGAGAGATAAACTCAACAATAAATCAAAAATGAAATATTAGTACTGAACCAAACTTGAACAAATGGACTTAGTAGGTACCTAGAGAGTGTGTGCTACTCCACAACATCAGAAAATACATTCTTCTCAGCTACACATGGGATAGTCTCTGAAATAGACCACAGACTAGCTCACAGAACATGCTTAAGTACATTTCAAAGGAATTGAAATTATCCTGTGCATTTTATCAGACCATAGTGCAATGAAAGAGGAAATCATTGGCAAAAGAAACCCCAAGAACCTCATAAACACATGAAAATTAAATAGCACCCCCCTAAAAAACCAATGAATCACCAATGAAATTAAAGAAGAAATTTTAAAGTTTCTACAATTATTTTTTCCGGGACTGGGGATCGAACTCAGGGCCCTAGTGCTTAGGCAAAGAAAGCACTTAGCCCACTGAGCTGTACCTCCAGCCCTACAATTAAATCATAATGATAATAAAGCATTTCACAACTTATGGGACACAATAAAAGCAATAGTAAGAGGAAAAATTATAGCAGTGAATACCTATGTCAGGAAAACAGAGCAAGAGCAAATAAACACCTTAATGGTGAACACAAAAACTTCTAGAAAAATAAGACTAGGATAAGCCAAAAGCTTGTATAAGGGAGAAAATAATAAAGATCAGAGCAGAAATTAATGCTTTGGAGACTAAGAAAACAATACAAAGAGTCAATGAATCAAAGAGCTGGTTCTTGTAAAGAATAAATACAATCAGCAAACCCTTATCCAACCTTATCATAAAGGAAAGAAAAGACTCAGGTCCTTGCTGTTAGGAAGGAAAAGGGTGAAATCACAACAGATCTTGCAGAAATCCAGAAGATCATCTACACCTACTATGAAAACTTGTATTCTAATGAGATGGAAAATGTAGAAGAAATGGACAGATTCCTAAATACATACAAATTACCAAAGCTGAATCAAGAAATTATAAAAATCCTAATTAAACATGTAACAATCAATGAAATTGAAGATATAATTAAAAACCTACCAATAAAGAAAAATCCAGGCACTGAGGGATTCACTGCCGAATTGTACAGGAAATTTAGGGAACTAAAACCATTACTTCTCAAACTCTTTAATGAAATTTAAAAGGAAGCAAACTCCCAAATTAATTCCTGGAAGCAACAATTAGCCAGATACTGACATGGGAGAGGGACCTAACTAAGAAAGAACTACAGGCCAATCTCTCTAATGAATATAGATGTAAAAATCCTTAATAAGATACTGGCAAACAGAATGCGGCAAATCATCAAGAAGATTATACACCATGACCAAGTGAGATTCATCTCAGTAATGCAGGGATGGTTCAACATATGTAAATAAATAAATTTAATACACCATATTAACAGAGCCAAGGAAAATAATCATACGATAATCTCAGTAGATGCAGAAAAAGTTTTAGCACCAATTCATAATAAACACCATTCAGAAAATTGCAATGGATGGTTTTAGCTCAATCTGATAAAAGCTATCTATGACAAACCAACAGCAACATCATGCTACATAGACAAACAGTGAAAGCTTTCACTCTAAAATCAGGAGCAAGAGAAGGATGTCCACTATCATCACTCCTATTAAATATTGTTCTAGAAACATTAGCCAGAGCAATTAGACAAGAAAAAGAAATAACAGGAATAAGGACAGGATAGAAAGAAATTAAAATTACCATTATTTGCAGATGACATGATACTCTACATAGAGGAACCCAAAACTCCACTAAAAACCTGCTAGTTTAATAAGCAAATTCAGTAGTGTAGCTGGATAGTAAGTGAACACTCAAAAAATCAATGGCCTTCCTGTGTATGAATAACAAACCCACTCAGAGAGAAACTTGGGAAACAACACCTTTCACAATAGCAGCCAAGAAAAATGAAATACATAGGGATCTATCTAACAAAGAAGTTAAAAGCCCTCTTCATTGAAAACTACCATACTCTCTACAAAAGGACATAGAAGAGGACATCAGAAAATGGAAAGATATCCCTTGCTCTTGGGTAGGAAGAATTTATGTCGTGAAAATGGCCATATTTCCACAACTGTTATAGAGATTTAATGTCATTCCAATCAAAATTCCAACAATATATCTCACTGAATTAGAGAAAACAATCCTAAAATTCATTTGGAATCAGACGAGACCTGGAATAGCGAAGGCAATTCTGGTCAACAAAGGCAAGGCAGGAAGCATCATAATCCCTCACTTGAAATTATACTATAAATCTACTGTCATAAAAGCAGCATGGCACTAGCAAAAAAACAGATGTGAAGATAAATGGAACAGATTAGAAGATGCAGAATCAGGTCCAGACATATTCAGCGACCTTATTTTTGACAAAGATGTCAAACACATTCTGGAGGAAGGTTAGCCTCTTTAATAAGTAGTGTTGGGAAAACTGGCTCTGCACATGCGAAAGATTAAAATTGGACCCACATCACTCACCATGAACTAAACCAAACTCAAAATGGATCAAAGATCTAATTATTAAAACAAACATTAAATCTGTTGGAAGAGAAAATAGATAGAAACCTTGAAGACATTGGTGTAGGCAAAGACTTTAGGAATAAAACTCCAATCACACAGCAACTATCACAAAGAATCCACAACTAGAATCTCATCTTATTGGAAACCTTTTACACAGCAAGAGAAACCACCAAGTTTGAGGAGACTACCCACAAATTGGGAAAAGGTGTTTGCAAGCTGTTCCTGAGACAAAAGATTACTATCAAGAACATATACAGGGTATCAAGATGTCAAAATATCTGATATAAAAAGGTCAGACCTCCCAAATTTAAAGACCCAATCCAAAAATGGGCATATGAGATGAATACACATTTATCAGATGAGGTACAAACAGCAAATAAATATATGAAAAAATGATCAACATGACTGGTCATTTGAGAGGTGGAAATTAAAGCAATACTCAGATTTCATCTCACCTTGGAAAAAAATGGCTATCATCAAGAAATCAACCAATAACAAATGCTGGCAGGGCTGTGGGGAAAAAGGGACACTTCTCTACTGTTGGTGGGAATGTAAATAGGTGGAACCATTGTAGAAATCAGTGTAGAGGTTTCTCAAAAAACTGGAATAAGAGGTCCCATTTGACTCAGCTATTCCCCTGCTGGGTATCTTTCCAGAAGAATTGAAAACATAATACCACAGTAATATATGTGTACCCATGTTTATGGCAGCACAGTTTGTGATAGCTAGATCCTGGAAACAACCCAAATGCCCATCAACTGAGAAGTACATAAAAATGATGTGGTATTTTTATACAATGGAGTACAATGTAGTACATTTTTATACAATGCATAAAAATGATGTGGTATTTTTATGCAATGAAGTACAATGGAATACATAAAGAAGGATGAAGTTGAGACTTTTATAGGTAAATGGATTCAACTCAAGACCATATGCCTAAGTAAAATAAGCCAGACACAAATGTGCAAACATCATATTGTTCCCCTAGTGTGAGAAGCTGTAAGAGTAAATAAGATACAAAGTGAACAATAGATACTGTAGAATGGGAAGAAATTTTTCAAAAGGAAAGAAAAACTGGGATGGGGAAGGGAAAAGCTAGAAAAAATATATATACAAGATAGTTAAGATAGTTATGCTACTAATTTTTCTAGGTCATTGAAAAGAAAGCTTCAGGCAAATATTGTTTGGACAATTAAATGCCTATTATCTTGTAACCTGAATAACTAAGGATAAAAATACAAAGTGTATTAATCATTGTTACACTCTTATTATTCTGTTTTGAAATTTTTTTCTCTTTAAAAGTTTCAAAAATAGTAAATATTTATAGAATAATGTATGAAAAATATTTCTTTTTGATGGTCAAAAATTTGGGGGGGGAGAAATCTATTATTTCTGAATTAACTAACCTGATTGAATGTATCACAATTAGCAATTTTATTAAATAATATTTTAAAATAAAATAAATTATTTTAAAAGATATTATTTTAATGAAATTTCCAACAAGGAAATACCTTGGTCCATGATTACTTTGAAAGAAACAAGGAGAACTTTCCAGCATTTCCTTAATGAAAGTATCGAGGCAAACAAGGAGGCAATCTTCCCTGCTTCTGAATCTCCAGGGGAGATTCTTTTTCACTTATACTGAAATAGAGATTAGTAGTGTTGTTTATAAGTGCTTATTACTTATAAGTAAATCTCTGTAAATTGTCCAAATAACCATTGAGTTCATATTGAAGGTTAAACCCATTTATTGCATTTCTTTGAACAAGTTCATGTGTATTGAGTGCGGTTTGAGAAACTTAAAAACACAATCTTATACCAGAAGAGGATAGTCCTAAGCAAATCTAATATTTTTAATTTAGAACATAAAGTATAATGAGATAAAATTTATTAAAGGACAGTGGGATTAAAAATATAAGAATACATGGATGGATTGAAAATCAATAGCTAATTAATAACTACTTTTTCCTCTAAACTATTTAGATACATCATATAGAATGAATATGTTATATCAAAAGTCAATGAAATAGTGAATTCCCATTAATGTTCCCTGTGCAGTCTCACTTGCCAAACGATTTCAGCCATTTGCATTTTTCTTAAGGATTCTTTTAGTCTCTGTTTACCCTAATTATAAACTGTAAACATTTTAGGAATTTTGGTATTTTCAAACATTTTGTTGGAGCATTGATACTACCTGACTTGCCAATTTACTATGTTATTGTAATCAAAGAAGTATATCTGTAGGGCAAGACTAGACATATTAGTGGAACAGAGTAGAGAACTCAGACAAAGAGTCAACAGATACACTCAAGTGGTCTTTAGCGAAGGAGCAGAGGCAATACATTGGAGAAAAATAATCTCAGCACCTGGGCATCCGTGTGCAAAAAGTGAATCTAGTTATGGACCATATACCCTTTACAATAATAATTGTTTATTTTAAAAAGAAAAAATAAAAATAACAATAAAACAGAGTTTCAAAACAGGTTTTTAGGAGAATTACAATAATTAATACATTGTGCATTGTTGTCTTTATAGTAGTTAGAGTACAATAGATAGGCATTATATTTTTCCAAACAATATTAGCATTAACCTTTCTTTTTAATGTACTAAGAGAAAGTAGATGTATAACTACCTTAACATATTTTTTTCTCCTCCTTCCTTTCCCCTTTTTCCCATCAGTCTGTCTTCTCTTTTGAAGTTTCTTCTCAATTCACAATATCCAGTGTATATTTTGAGTCTTATTTACTTAATTCCAGACCAGACTCACAAGTGAAATATCAGACTCGTGTGTAAACATTGTATCATCGCACTAGTGTGAGAAACCGAATGAGTAAATAAGAAACAATAATAATTTAAAATTGATCTTAATCTGAATTTCTGTTACATAACGTTCTCTTTCCAATTTGATATCTTTACCTGTCTTGCTTTTCTTTCATTTTAAAATCAAATCCACAATTCTAACTCTTTGCATTAGACTGTCCTTCAGTATGCTGCCATATCTATTACAGCCAGAGCAGTTGTAGCTATTTTGAGATAAGTGTGAAAATGTGTAGGAAAACTCGGCAGGTCCAGCAAGTGGTAACGGTTCGTGATGATGTTCAGCGTTGTTTCCAGTGGCTTCTTATTGTAAGAGATAATAGTGAAAAGCACAGGTTTAGCGCATGGGGATGCCCTGTGGAAGTCTAACCTAGTCCGGGTGGTGGGGGAGGGTGTGCCCTGACTTGAAGCTCTGAAGATGAAAGAGAAGTAAGGAGGGTATAAAGCGTTCGAGCAGGGACTCCTTATTTATTACTATCATTGCTACTGTTGTAACCATCATCATCATCACTGTTAGTGGGGATAGGGAGAGAGTAGGGACCGAGGCCAAGATTTCTAGTTGGGTTTCTACTCATCAGGAAAGGCTGCACAACTAAGTACAGTCCTGAACTGTTTGGGTAACATACGGTGAATTTTGGTGTGAAGGAAGTGTGCAAATTAACGTACTATATAACATTCTGTTTGAAATTAAAGTATTCACAGTGATACAGAATCCCTCAGTCTCACTATTTGAGTGCCCGGTATAATGTTTTGTTGGTGATTCTCCCTATAAGGGCAGGTGTATAACTAATTCCCTGCGTCTTCTTATACAGCCTTTTCTGACTATAAATACACATTATTTTTCTTTCTTTTCTGTTATATATTACCTTCAGTACACAGTATAGTTTTTAGAAATTTATATGCATATAAATTTATATATATTTAGACATATATACATATTTCTCCATCCAGGGTACTCTGACAAAGTCCCTCAGACTAGGTTCTTATAATTAGCAGAAATTTAGTTCTTACAGTTGTGGTGCCAAGCCCAAATTGAAACTCAGTTCATATTCATTGTTCAGAAGAGACTAGATAATTACTGTCTGGACTGTGCTTCTGGGGTAGTGCATGTCCCTCAGTATTTACCTAAGACTAGTGCAATTCCTACTTTACTCACTTGGGCAGCCATCACACAAGAGTCCCTCCATTTTGGCTTCTTGCGATACAGTGCTGCGCCACCAGAGAGTGCAATAGGACGAGTGGCAGTACAGAAACCTAGCCTCACTGTTTGTAAGAGAAGTCTCCTTCATTTCAGGGCTGTAAGTCTCTGTAACTCCACTTTGCAATCATATTACAAATGTTTTTGCTTGTTTCTTTCTTCCTTTCCTTCTTTCTTTCTTTCTTTCTTTCTTTCTTTCTTTCTTTCTTTCTTTCTTTCTTTCTTTCTTTCTTTCTTTTTGAATCAGAGTCTTACTTTATAGTTCAGGATCACCTTGATGCTCCTATGTAGTCTTGACTGGCCTCAAACTCATGGCAGTCCTCCTGCCTCAGCCTCCAGAGTGATGGTATTACAGACATGCCAGCATGCCCAACTCACAGTGTTATTTTATGTAAGTCTCAGCACTTCAGTCAGTGACAAGCATATGTTCATGTACTATGGGTCTGAGCACGGATACACAAAGGCAGGTACATTGGTTCCAGTCAGCCTCATCCATGGTTAATGTGACTGACAATTCCTACTGCGTAATATCAATCTGAACAGCAACATTGTTCTCTCAAGTTTTATAGTTTTCTTTCAAACTCAGTTCACATTTCTAAGGACATTTAAGGAAGCAAGATCTTGAATGTAAAAAACTATGTGTTTTGCAATGTCAGAAAAATTTGTTTTATAGTAGTCAATATAGACATTAACACAATTGGGAAGTTATCATTAGGATTTAAAATTGATTTTCCCTCAGAAAGATTTGTTTTTAAGGAATAGAGGTGAAATCTTTATAAAATGGAGTATTATATACTAAATAAATAATCACTCCGTTAAATGTGTGCTGGGCTTATAATTCTATATTTCTGACATTATTATGTAAATATATTGTAACTCACAAGATGCTTTAAAATTGAATACATGATAATTTATAAAACTAGTTTTGTGTATATCTGACCAAATGCAATATGCACAACTGCTTCTCCATATTGACATCTTAAAGCTACACCTAACCACCCAGGACAGACCCTGCCATCATCTCTTCTATTAAGCTTTCTGGTTCACCCCATGCAGGAGAATTTTCACCTTCCTCTGACCTTTGAGCAGTTCATGCATACTATTCATCATGCTGTTATTTTCATGTGCACTTCTCCACCTACTAGATTGTAACAACCTTGATTGGAAAGATAATTTTATTAATTGTGTTTATCTTCCACAACAATCTGATCGTGTTAGGTAGTTAGTAATAGTTGTCTGTGGTGAGAGAAACTGCTAGTAAACAGCTTGATTTTTACTCCAGTGCTGCCAACATAAAGGTGTAGATTCACGAAGAAAACATTCCAGCTAAAGTGGATGTTAGTGATTCATTTGATATAAAAACACGTAAAAACATGACTTGCAAGATGTTTTACAATTAGGAAGGGGACCAAGCAATGGAGAGAGGTAGGAGGGAAGGAGTATGGGAACATTAAAAGAATTAAATGGTGTTATTAATTATGCCAGCTCCCCGTGATGAATATAATTGTTATGTCCTGCTGACATGTACTAATAAAAATGAAAACAAATGTGCAAAAAGAGAACATTTTATTTTATTTTATTTTTAAATTTTATTTTAAAGACAAAAGAATGGAGACATATGAACCAGAAAAGCCATAAACAATACAGAAAATACAAAGTTATACAGAATATAGTAGGGAATTAGAACTGGATGTTGTATTACATAGTTATCTTCACATTAGTTAACACAAAAACATTAAAGGAAATACCAAATTATAGATAA